>VZTI01005493.1:1138517-1148892 GCA_013397865.1 Struthidea cinerea
ACATGGCCATGTCACAAAGATTTTAATACTTGGCTAAAAACATTTTGTTCTCCATTGGACAGCTGGATAATTGAGGCTGGAAGGGACCTCAGGAGGTCTCTCGTTCAAACTCCTTCTCAAAGCAGGATCGCCCATGAGGTCAGGATTGGTCACTCAGCCCCTTACTGCTCTGGCATACAATCTCTCCGGGCAACCTGTTTGCTGCTTGGATGTCTGTCAAGGGTGAAAGAGGTTATTCCTTTTACTGAGTTGGAACTTCCCTTGGTTGGGTTTTTGTGTTTCCTCCTGTCCTTCCACAATGAACCACAGTTCTACTTAACTACTTTCTGCCATAACTTCCTTTTCATCTGCCCAATGCTTTTTTCAGTTGTTTTCTCACTATTACATTACATATCAAACCCTCTACCTTGCATTGGCTTCCTCTTCCTCTACTTATTTAAACTTATTATTTCCCTGGAAATTTCCTCTCCCCCACACACATCACCCATTTACTGCCAGCTTCATTCCAGCTGTACCTGATAATTGAGTAGTGCTCCCCATTCACATGCATCACATTTGATCCCATCCATCACTTTTAGCATACACTCAGAGCATATTTTTTGCATGAAATAAAAAATAGTTAAAACTTTACACTGTCAAATATAAACATTAAATTTCTCTATCAGGAGTTTTCTTCATTAAATCTAAATTTGACACAAGATTTCAGAATTTATTCCATTAAACCTTTTTTTTCCTCCATCAGAAAACTTGATTTTCAATTTTTCTACGCCCTCCTTTGATGTCCTGAAAGCTTTAGATGACATTATTATTCACCAACACCTGCCACAGTCTTTATCCTAGGATCATACCCAATTATAAATTAAAATGTGTGCATGTTTATGGAACTACCATAGTTAGATGATGTATTAAGTGTACTCGAATGGAAGACTTAGAAGTTTACCTTGAAGAGCACGCCACAAACAAGCAGCAATTAAAATAATACTTTGTTTAAATAAAGATAATAAATATCACATCCTAGAGAATTAATACCATAAAAAAAAAAAAAAAGGCATCTGAATGGCAAATAGGTTTTAGCCTACAGACATAATTTTTTTCTCTTAATTGCACATATATTTGTGTACATACACTTGTTTTTGGAAACATGCTCATACCACACCACTCTTAGTATGCTATTACAATTCCTATTGCTTCCTATTTTGGAAGCACATCCTACTCATCAAAATACTTTTGAAGTTTGCAGTGAATTCCAAGTCGTAAATTAATTTATCAAAATTCCATTTGCACTTTCTACATAGCGATGGCTTGACTGGTCTGGAAATTCAGTATGGTTTCCCCTGGCATCTTTAGAAACATCTTTGTTATGAGATGCTACCACTGTAAACATATGAAAAATTAAATAAATACTGCCAAGCATTTAGTTCATTCATGCTCAACAGAATGAGTTGAAATTTTTGTTTACCCATTCCACATGTCTCTGTAGCCACAAAAACTAAAAACCAAACTTGACATTGCCCCCTACCAATATTAGTACACAGGAAGGAAAGGAAAATTTTGTGGTAGAAGGCAAGAAAAGAGGGTTTTTTTCACCTGACAGTAGCTATTCCAAGGAGTATTCCCCACCTGCCAGTCTATTTCTTTGGCTCAGAGCAGAGAACAGCCATTGGTTCATGAGTGTGCCCCTGAAAATGCAGCCTACCTCACATAAGTTCTCTGTCCTTTGCTAAACAAGGCTTATCTCAATTTCTATTTTTATAAAAAGTCACATGGTTCCTTCACAGAACACAAGTCATAATATGTAGCTCCCAACAGCCATAAACAATTTGAAGGCATTACAATATTTTTCTCGGCACATGCAAAAACCATCATTTTATCTATATCAACAGATACTTCTTTAGCCAAATGTGAGGGCAAGTTATTCAATCTGCAAATGCATGCTCTTGTGAAAAAGTTATTTATAAAGTAAGGCCCTTGAGAAAAGAAAAACAACGAGGAGGAGGAGAGAGAGAGAGATAGAGTCAAACTGTAAGTTACAAACTTCATCTGAGAAGCACCGTTTAAGGTTTACATGTTGGAACTAGAGTTCAAAATTATCTACCTCGAGGGCAGTAATCCTAATGGAATGTTTTTAGGATGTTTTGTATTAGCCTGATCTTAACTACATTTCTAGATGAGTCACACTTATTGTAAGACAATGTTTTCTTATTTCAAGACTATTAAAAATAGGCGTGCCACCTTGTCTGCATACTCTACAAGTTTATACCTGTGTAACTAAAGAAGAGCATTAAATTTGCTTTTTATAAAACAGTTATAAAAGAGACTTGAGGAAGTGAGGAAACTAAAAAGAAATGTTTTAACAAAAGAGTCTCAAAAGAAAAATAACTCATTAGTCTTTTTACACCAGTGAAATGTTTCTTTGTGTTGTCTTGAATAAGAATTATATGCATGTGTATAAATATCTAAGGTAAAAAAACGTATGTGGGGATGCATGCTTTTCTTTCTTCCACCTGAGTCAAGTTTAGCAAGCTGAAATTTGTTGAATTCCTGAAGAAAACCAAAAGTTTTGATTACTAATAAATATAAACTGCAGATGACATGAAACTTGGAATTGTAGTCACAAAATCAAATGTGTACACTCAAAATTTCTTCATCCCTACTGAATACATCCAGTGAGAAAATGTGCATCCAGCACAGTAAATTGGGTAACTTAATAATAAAGAAATCAGCTGTAAAGACTGAAAAAGCAGTGGGGAGAGGAGTGTGAGGCCAGAGCCCTTAGTACCCTGCACCCTCCTAGCCCATACATTCAGCTTCTGGGACATCTCCAGAGGGCCTTGACAGCATGCAAGGTGGGATTCGGAGAGCTGGCATCTTGCAACTCGACAACCATGTAGGACTTCCCCCTCAGGCACTCTGCATGGCACAGAAAGCGACAAGCAAGAGCACATCACTTACAAGAGCATGTAGTGATAGGGCAAGTGGGAATGGCTTCAAATGGAGAGTAGGTTCCAATTAGATATTAGGAAGAAATTCTTTACTGTGAGGGTGGTGAGGCACTGGAACAGATTGCCCAGAGAAGTTGTGGATGCCCCATCCCTGGAAGTGTTCAAGGACAGGTTGGATGGGGCTCTGAGCCACCCCATCTAGTGAAAGGTGCCCCTGCTGATGGCCCGGGGTTTGGAACCAGATAGCCTTTAAGGTCCATTCCAACCCAGGCTATTCTATGATTCCGTGATTCTACGATATAGCACCACACAGTGGGTTTTGAACTCTCAAGAAAAGCAGACACTGTCATAAAGTCCATTACCCAGCATGTAGGAAAGGCCTAACTGAACATGCCTTGGCTTGTAGGATGGTTGCCATTCTCTAAGGTGACCTATCCTTGAAGGTTTCCCATAGGTACAGCACAACACAGCTAATAAGATTTCTTCTGTAAAACTAACAACCATAAGACTAAATGATGCCATGCAGGGGTACATCAGGATGATGCTCCAAAGGACAAAAACATATTCTCCCCTCAAGTATGCTTTAAGTGTGGAATGAACTGTGAATAGAGCACCTGCCTAATAATGATTTACACGGTTCAACTGTCCACTGCCAAAATAATTAATGCTATAGCAACCTGAAGAGCTGAGATTTGAAGCCTTTTGAAGGGCACAAAATAGATAAGGCACAACTCTCAAACGGCTGTCTTGGAGAACTAACAGTGCCAATTCAAAACTCCATTAAAGATAATTAATTATGTAAGATAACACTGTTATGCAGTGTCCTAATTTGCTATGGAGGACTCATTATACTGCTTGCATAAGGAGCAAAGAGCATGTACAGCTTATGCTTCCTGAACTCACGCAATGCAGCAAGAAGCAAATCTAAACTTCAGTAATCTTAAAGTACAGATTTTCATAGAAACCACCATAATAAGACTGCTGTGGTTACTGAAGCAGATATATTGCATGCTGCCACAGCAATGGGACATTAGATTAGACATTATTAAAGGGATTAGCCTGACTGACCACCATGAAGGTCTTCACTTTTACTTTAAACTACACAAGCTTTTTATTATAAGCAACACCTGAAAAAGATTGTACTGGCTTTAAGGAAAAGAAAAAGATGTGATAACATTACATATGCTAAGAAGGCTATTGTGTTGGGGAGGCATAATTTCCGCTTTGTAAATTCATGTCAGCTACTCCCTGCCACCCTCTTTTCTTCAAGATGTCTGGAATTCCTAAGCTTGAAAGCTAGGAGTGTGGAACATCTAAGAATCCTACAAAAAGTAAGATTTTCAAAAATCCCAGGGTTCTAGCTACGAACATGAGAGCCCATTGCCTGTCAGAACCAGGAATTTCCAGGCTTCCCAACCCTATCTTTTTGATTTGTGCCTGAAAAATTCAGTTAAGTCATTCCAATAATGTATCTGATATGCAATATTTGCCCAGTGTAATAACCGGAGTGGACAACTAGCCAGTCACTCACCGTGCCCCAACAGAACACAGGTTTTGCTCCGGTTTTCTTAAATAGGAACTTCATTCTTTTCTTTGGAAAGGTATTTTTAATCCAAAGGGAAGTCCCTTTCTCTTCATCAGTTTCTGGGGTTTTATCCCTCGGTTCTCAACAAGGAGTCAGGCAAGAGTCCCCTGAATTACTGCCTATCAGTTTACAATAACCATCAGTGTGCTCATTATACAGTATTTGAGAACTCTTACTTTCTACATTGTTTTTAGAGTGAGTCAACCTAGATAAAGGCTAATTCCAGTCTTTATGTTAAACTGCTATGAAACCACTGCCACTGGAAAAAAAAAAATATTAACAAACTGTTCAACAAGATATTTATAAATTAATGAAATACCTCAATATCACATAATTGCTACATCAATTTAGGCAACAACTGACTGTATGTAAAACAGTGACGAGCCCTAAAGAGTTAATATTTAATTTTCACTCTACAACGTAGAATAGAAAGATGGAACATATTCAAAATTGACCTGCAAATGAAAGAAAAAAATAAATTGTTTATTCCTTATAAAGCCCTTCAAAATTAATCTCTGTTTGACTGTAATATACACAGCTTTTTATAAGGTTCTGTATTCTAAGAGGAGTAAATAAAGATAAATAAGCATAACACAAAAATTCCAGTAAATGAGCTAAAACAACTTGCCTAAGCACATTTTATCCATCATAAAACTTTTCTTAAAGACATTTCAAACTATTGCACACAAAATTATTAATTAGAATCAGGAATATGCAAACTGACAGTCTCAAGGACAAACACATACCCTTAATGATCGATTCAGCTGCATACAGATCCCGCTTGTAGGTCACCTAAAGGACAGACAAGCCTCATTAGATTTAACACAGCAGGAAGGAATGTAAAACCAATAACACAATTGCCCTGAAGGCAATTCTTTACATTTTAAATACCATAAACAAGTGATACTGTCAATTTCTTAATTTGGTAAAATATCACTGGCAATTTATGAGAACAGAGGTTGCAGAAAGTACTGGAGACTTGAGAAAACCCCTTTTCCAAATACTTACATCTGCTTAGAACTCATTTGAAACCTAAAACTATTTTCAATGCTTTGAAAAATCACAAAAACATAATAATGCATCTATTTTTTTACATATCAATTCTACTCTAATTTTATTGCAGAGTAGATTGATTTTTAACAGGACTTGGGATCATAAAAATGACAGCCAGGAAGAAACCTTGTTATTGCTTTTACTAATGTAGGTGCAATTTTTCAGTAGTGCAAGACTGTTTTTGTTAACAAGAGTCCAATCAACCAGTGTGAGTCAGTGAGACTACAAGTAGACTGTGCATGAGCTTTCAAAGAATTAATAAACATCAAGTTCTCCTTGAAGACACTAATCAGATCAAGTTAGATGAACAATAAGATGCTGAATATTTACTTGGTACTTGCAAAAACACCCTTTATATCTGTCTTTGTATACTCATGGTGGCTGACAGTCCCAATCACAGACTTTGCAAATAAAATAATAGAAAATTAAAGTCAGCATCTACCCAAGACATTAACAGTCTTTGCTAGCACTGTCTTCACAATAACAAGCAGTGACTTGAACTGATATGACTCTTAAATATTTGTATTTCTTTTTACTGTAACTTCCTGTAATGCTCAATAAAATTTTGCTGGATTTTCTGATTTTTTTTTCTCTAGAGTCTGAATAAATATTTTTTTTCTTTTTGAAATGAACTGAACAGGATTCCAACAGCTTTAGTGCTGCAAAGTAAAGTATCTTACAGCAGGATACCATTAATGGTATCAGCATCTTAGTCTCCAAGTAAGTAATTATTTGATTTTAACATAAGGATTCTTGTGACCACTTTCCTTTCAATCTCATAAATTAAGCTCTGTATTATATTCAGAAACAGATGAATAACAACTCATGATTTCCCCAATACATTATATTCTGTTAAAATTCAAAACTAACTTAATTTTTCTATAGTTCGACCTGCAGGAGGAGCAGCCAGAGAATGAATCTATCCTGATAAATCTTAGGAGTATCAGTTTACAAACAGACATTTACATTTCTACTTACTGTTGGGACGAATCCATGTCTTGAAGTTAGATTTAAGGACAGAGTGACCAATTGAGTGACTGATTTTGCTGCAAAGTTTCTTTCTATTCACCAGATTCTAGAGGGCATTTATCTTCAATTTTCAGTAAAGTGTAACAGATTATGATCCCAAAACCTTTCAAGAAACAAGACTAAGGTCTGTCAGAAATGGTGTCACCTACTCTAACATTTAAGGTCTCTTTGAGGCGCAAAAGTATTTTAGAACAGCCTGATCTAAAGAAATGGTTAGGTGCAGCCTTCAAGAAAACAGCACAGGAGAATAAAAACTTAAGAATGAACCTTTAAAAAATCTCTTCTGAAATTCTTAGACAGACATCAGCAAATACTTTGTTTCCTAGAGAAATAAATCATCGAAGACCATATCACATGCTTCATATGTATTTATTTCATAATCTTTGATCCTATAAGCTAATTTCAGATACAAGCTCCTATAAGTTTTGTGAAAATTGCAGAGTTCACAGGAAAACCCTTCCAGATACCATAGGTGACCACCCCTTACCAGTCAAGGAGGGAGGGTTTCTCTACACCTCTTTCAATTTGAGTAAGATGCTAAATTCAGTTCCCTGAATGCTCCCTATTTGTAACAGTTGCACAGAGCTTGAGCCCAGATTTGTCCACAGCATTTTAGATGCACTTGTAATATTAGAACACCTCTTCTCTATTTTCATATTCCTGTTTCTCTATCCATGGCTGAGGTATGGTATTTTGCCCACATACAGGGAAACTTGCTATCCTCTGTGATTCCTACACTACATTCAAAGTCACTGCCTTCCAAGAACAATCCATTAAATACGACCTATACTTCATCTGTTTCTAAAATCAGTTCTTGATACTTGGCTGCAATGAAAAGCATACTTTTTGTTTAAACTGTTTGCTAAGCAAACCTTATAGACAGGTTACTTCTGATCAACTAGATTTTTATTTACAAATCCTTAAATCTTTGTCTGCGAACTTTATCAGACAACCGTTAAATACCTAAGAGACAATAACAGCTTCTGCAGAAACTGGTGAGACATGGTGAGAATTATCTTTTGAAATATATCAATTTTTCATCTATTTAATGAGAACTAGTACAATTACAGTCATCCTATTTTTAATTAATATGTCATATAATAACAAGTCAAACTTCTGCCAGTTATATGTTTTATCAGCAGCACTATCTTTATCAGCCAAAATTATAGACTTGTAATAAAGTCTTGAAGTCAATTTCACAAAATAACTAAATTCCATGTTGGTTGACATTAATTACATTAATCCCTTGACTCTTTAATAATCAAGTTTTTCCTGTAGCAGTGCACCCTTTTGTTTTGTTGATCAGGCTCCAAATTACTCAACTTCTCATTCTTCATGTGACAATATTAATTTTTGTTTTGTCGTCTTGAACATCCAGTGCTCCAAGACTTTAAGAATGTTATTGCTGCAATCCAGAATACCACTAGGCCAAGTATTAAAACTCAACACAAATACCTCACAGTCATAGAACATGAAAACATGACCTGCTTATAGGAAAGGCAGAGCAGTCTTACTTATTAAACATCTCTTTTGTATAACAAACATTCTATTGTACTTCTTTAATAAAGCCTCAAAAATCATCAGATGAGTTTGTTTTCCTGTGTGCCTTTTTTTGTTAATTGTCAGACTGTAAGTTTTCACTACCTAGGAAGATGTTCTTTTAAAAGCTATTCCCCAAAATTACTTCCATGTAATGTTTAAAAGTCTTCTTCAAACTGACTTAGCTTGATGAACAGTTCAGACTTACAGAAATGGACATTAAATACAAAAATACAACTCTTTACTGAACAAATACAATTAAGTTATGATCACACACATACACAAATGTACTGCATTTCAGTTTATTGAAGTTTTTCCCCTCTCTTACAACTAAGACATCATACAGATCTCCTTTGTATGGGATAGTTTTGTAGGATTAGAAAATAATCTGTTGCTTTTTAGAAATGTTGAGCATTTTTCACTCTGTCAACATTAAGTCTATAAATCTGTCTCAAATTTTAAAAAAAGCTCTTATAGTGAATTTTTAATCTACATTATACACACACACATACATCAGATTATAACAAATACATTCCAGTCGTTGATTTTACACTTTAAGAGCATATTGCCCCAGAATATTCAAGGCAATTTTACTTTAAAGGTATCAAACACAGAGAAACTGAAAATGTGGTGTTGATAGTCTTTCTGTTTCCTTTTTTTGCTGTCCTGATTCCAAATACCTTACAAATAGCTATATAATAACTATCTTTAAAATAGAATTTAGGAATATTTATAATACTGAAGTAATTTGAATTACTTGGTTGTTTTCACTACAAAGAACAATTTTAATTTTGTAATTTGTTCCCAGAAAATAAACTATCTCCTGCTTTAGCTCCAACAGTGACTTCGAAATGTTACTTTTCCTAACGTACAAGTGCTCAGGTAGAATAATTAGTGTTAATTCAAGAAGATTATATGTGAACACATACAACATTTTCCAACAACTTTGAGTCATTTAATGTTATGTAGGTTGTGCACGTCATGCATAAACAGAATTCTTACAAATATCTGATCTGCTCTTTGAAGATTCAAGATACACATAGGATGAAACTGGTTTTTAATACTTGAACTTCAGAAACTGTTAATTGACTGCAGTCCTTCTGTTACACGTCTTCTGAAACCTCAACTGAATGAGGATTATTTATTTCAGATTATTTATATGTATGGAATATCTTTTTGCCTTGTGTTGAAAAAATAAGATTGGAGCTATTGGGAGAACATCAGTTCTTGGCATATGAAATTTCATTTAGCTCAGCATTAAAAACCTAGCAGAAAAAATAACAGTGTATTACAAATTACAGTATTATGACAGCTAAGGAAAGACGATTGTGTTTCTGAGACCTGATTAGTAACAGCAATAGTTCCTAATCACTTTGTAAGCAAGCACCACTTGAGAAAACTGGCAGTCTTCTGCACTTCATCAAACTAAAGACTGAGCGTGACTGTTCTTTAATGGTCCTGTTCCGAGTCACCTGCCAAACACCTCGGTACAGAGTGACCGACGCTGGGTGCTCTTCAAGAAGGAGCTATATTGCTCTGTAGGCTCTAAACTGAAATGAGTACTTCCTGCAGAAACGGTGTAATATTTTATAGACCTTGTCATTGTTATGCCTTTCACTTTTAATGTCTTTACAAGCCACAGAAACACCAACGACTTTTAGCTACAAAATTAGACAGGGAATAGGATGTGAGAAGGTACTTTAATGACCTGGCACCAGCATCTTTGTGTTTACTGTATGTAACATATTCACTGCTCTGCATCGCCTGCAGCACAGTGTCTGCACATAAATGGGTGCTCTTGCTACTGTCACACTCTGCACAACACTGTCAACACCGAGACTGTGCTGGGTTGACCTTGGATGGATACCAGGTGCCCACCAAAAATGCTCTGTCATTCCCCTCTTCAAGTGGATAGGGGAGAGAAAACCATAACAAAAGACTCATGGGTCAAGATAAGGGCAGAGACAGATCACACAAACCAGACTCAACTCAGGGAAATTAGTTTAATTTAGTTTACTTTATTACCCATCAAATCAGAGTAGGATAACGAGAAATAAAACCAAATATTAAAACATCTTCCCCACCCCTCCCCTTTTCACAGGCTCAACTTTACTCCCAATTTTCTCTACCTCCTCCCCTCCAGTGGCACATGGGGAAGGGAAATGGGGGTTGCAGTCAGTTTATCACACAATGTCTCCGCTGCTCTTTCCTCCTCAGGGGGAAGACT
>VZTI01005493.1:1158005-1171534 GCA_013397865.1 Struthidea cinerea
CACTGAAACTGTAATTACCAGCTATATATATATTATTTTATTATATTATTTATTTTATGTATTCTATTATATTTATATTATTTATTTCTATTTATAAGTATATATATATTTCAAAGGCAGATGGAAGAATGCTGCCTTTAGGACTCCATACAAAGAAGAATGTTGGGTTGTAGTACTGTCTTCGTACAAATCATACTACAAGATTAGTATCAGTCTAGCCAGCTCTTGCCTAATTCACAGATCACTTCTTGATTAAGTATTTCAGAATACCTTTAATGAGAAGGAAGAAAACCTATAGACACAAACTGGAATGCAGAATTAGGACAAATACAACAACGATGTTACATGGCATATAAGAACTGAACATAGAACTATAAACTACAAAAGTAAAGTGGGTGACCAGAGCTGGGGACGTAGAAAAGGAAGTGGACCTCCATACACACACACAAAGCATACAGAAACTGCAAAATCCATTTGAATAAGGTTAAATGATCATCCTTACAACACAATACACTTAATGAAAGATTTCTGATGCTTTTCTTAAAATGACACAGGCCAAGAAACAACCCAGTACAACTCATGATAAAACCTACATATCTTACACACTTTTTGTCATACGTTTAAAACAATGGTGACTTCTTTTTCAGTGCTTTTACACTACAGAAATGAACAGCTCTGGCCCATATCACTAATTCATGGTGGAACAGGATCAGACAAAAAAAATTACCTCCAAGTGAATGCTTACAGGAAGTAAAATATTAATTTGGTCAAACTTGGTGACAACTTACATGCCTTGACATACACAAATTTTTATGTTTGGTGAATGTTAAAAATAAAGGTTGAGGTGCCTTGAAGATTCAGATATCTTTAGTCTTGGCAAGGCGATGAGCAGTGGTTTTCTTCAGGATTCCAGCACTAGAATTATATGCCCAAATTTTATCTCACTAACATCTTGACCCTTCAGCCCTTTTTCTGAATCCGACCCTTTCCTCCAAAGTCACCAAGGTTTTAGTCAACAATTTGTCTGCTACTGTTCATCTAATCGCTTGTTGCTCCTGGCAATAATAATTTGACAGATATTGATGTTTTTAACAAAGAACGAAGCCACAGGAAAATCCCCAAATCAGTCTAGACATTTTGCCTCGAAGGACTTTGCCTGACTTGTGCCAAAATATTGCTAAACTGCTACAGCTGACTCTGCTTCCCTGCTACAGAGGATACTAAAATGCTTCACACATGTTTGAAAAAGAATCCCAATAATGTTGTGCCCTTTCAAAAAGTACTTTAGAAGTTTAGAAAATCCACATGGAATACACTCCCTATTATTTACATACAGAAAAGACAATACTTTGAACAAATACTTTTACAGTGGCCCTAACAATAGCCAACTTCCTTTCTTACTCCGGCAAAATCTTCCCTGAACGTTCGCAGGGGTTTGTTAGAGGAGAACCATTTTAGCATTTCCTTCTCTTCTACTAATGACCAGGTTGGACAGTTTGCAGACTATTTCTTCTCCCCATCTCAACCCAAACTGTGGACATCTTGTAATGATTTTTTGGGGGAGTGGAAGAACATCTGCCTCCCAGAATTCAGCATCAAAGTATGTGCATGATTCTCTCTGACACACTATTGTTTTGTATCTTGTCATTACTATGTTTATATATAGCCATTCTCTCCTATGCAGGCAGATGCTGTAATGGCCCCTAAGTAAATGTAATTGCTTAATATTCAAAGAGTGGTTAATGTTGGCTATGAACAGATGCGCTAATTTAGTGTAGTCCCAAAAAGTACAAATCTCTACATATTTTCTACACAGATTAGAAAGAATCCCTAATATCAGCTGATCTGTGTGGATATCTGTAAGGAGTTTATAGACATGAATCAGAGAAATGTCTCTAAACATGCTGAAGCTTATTCTCCTTCGATGAGTATACCTGCTTCCTGTTTCTATTTTCTTTTTTTACTTCAGCTTCATTGTTCTGATTAGCTAAATATAAACTTCTATAATCTGCAAAAGCTCTACTATCAACAGATGATTAAACTAACTATATATGCAATACAAACACAACCCCAAAAAAGTGTGCAGTTCTTGCAGTAAATTTCCACAGGTACCACAGATCCTGAGGAAAATTTCAAGACAATGTATAAATGATCAGCAGAAAAAAAAAAGTGTATCACTTTTTTTTTTTTTAAATACAATTCTTATAAAGCTATTCCCCAATTTTGAATTAGTGGAATTAGTGATCAGACTTTGCCATGCCACCTACATACAAAGGATTCCTGAAGAATAGCATTCTAACATGTCCTGCTCTTTTTTCAGCTGTTTGTAGCTATTCCCTCTCACAAGGTTCTTGGCTTCCCTGGACTGGTGGCATTGGTGAGAAACTCTCTGGAATTCCCCGCATTCATGCTGACAACTCCTTAACCATCGTATCATCTTCCCAGGGCTGTTTGTTTACAGATCTGACAGAACCTGGTCAGAATCTTCTACGTACCACTCCTCTTCTGCTTCCATTTTCGGTTGTTTCTCTCCCAGATCATGAAAGGTAAAGCTTTTTAAATGTTCCTGCTACCTTTCTTGCTTTAGCAGATACATTTCAAGTGTTCAATGCTTTGTTAAGTTTGGATATTTCAGCCTTTAAACATTGTGGTTGTGTTACTTTGTACAAACACATGATGTGACACAACAAAATGCTCTGTGTTAAAGACAAAAAAACTTTGAGATCTTTGTGCGTTTCACAGTATGTCAAAAACAAGTATTACAGAAATCAGTCTCAGCCTACTCTGATTAAAGGAAAATGGTAGTCTACCTGACTTCCTGATACTCTTAATTCTTTTAAAAGGTACTGCTCCAGGGAACACTTGACTTCTGGTAAGCGAAGTCTTTCCCCCACCCACCTCTTCCCAGGCTTGCAGGATCATACTTCACATTTGTTCCCATTTAAATTAAGAAGCAGAACAGAAATATGAAACTACCACAAGCAAAAATGAACAAGTCTGGTCTAAGGAATCTATCCCTTATTTGCTATCTTTGGAAAGGGTGGATTTTCAATTAACACTTAAACTTTCCCGAATTTCCTTGGGATTTATAACTACATAAAAGAAATATGTGTTTTCAAAGATCAGGAATTTGTTATTAACATAACAAAATAAAAATAATAATAAAAAAAAGTCAACTGGCTGATTTTGTCCCAGGTAGTTTAGAATTGCAGTAAATCATGGATTCTGCCATTTTTTTTTTACAACCTTTCCAGAGGTTTTACTAGTTATTAGAGATTTGCATTTTTGATTTTAAAATTTTTAACTTGTCCATTACCAATATTTACCATGGTTCATTACATTGTGCAGGAAATGAGAACTCACAAATTAGGACATACTAGAACTAAAAGTAGTGATGCAACACAACATTTATCCCCTTAACAAATGTATATGTCCTTTTACCTAAAATCCCAAGGAATACCCCTGAATTTTTCAACTTTGTGGTCAATATATTTAGAGATCTTACATTCACGAACACATCTGGAAGTAAACACTCTAAACCTATCACATCAGATGGTGCATTAAATCGAGATGGAGTTTAAAAGCAGTATTCCACATTATCCACAGTGTAACTGAAAAGCCTGTGTTACTCAAAGCACTAATTCAGATGGACAGTTTCTTTCCAAGGAATGCATGTTTGACTGTTGTTTTTCCCCACACTGTTGTTGCATAAAGGTCATAACTGTATAAAATACACAGGCATGGGATCATGATCCCATGTGGAGTCAGCCAAAATTAATTCCATTCCCAGCTTTGTGAATGACTTGCAACATGAGTAACGAAATTATTTTCTCTTCTTTGTTCATCTGTACAATGATACTTACCTTCACCAGGTTGTGGGAATTGATTATGGATATGTTAATATTTAGGAAGCATCATAAGCTGCATCCATTCCTACAAAAATCTGTCCTACAGTAGCTTGACTAGGTTTTTCAGGACAACGATTATCTGTCTTTTTTTATTTGCTTGTACAGTTCCCAGAACAATAGGGTCTTAATCCTTGACTTGGACAGCAAGACACCATTGAAACATAAATAATTAGGAAACAATATGAGTTGAGAGATTTTAGCAAAGTGTTATACTTCCCAAGGGCCCAAGGCACAGAGCATTTAAATGACCAGAATTTAGCCAAAGCAAAGGGAACTGGGGACAAGAAACCGTGGTCTTGGTTGCTTCTAACAACTTTGGTGGCTTGTTCTTGAAAGAGCAGGGATACAAAAAAGAAGACTGATGGAATGCATATGTGAGAAAAAAACTATTCAGAGGAGCGTAGGAACTGCAAATATAGTTGTCTTTTGAGTGAGGCATTTAGGGCCAGAGCTTTTTATATATTTGCCAGCTCTACTGTATTTGCAAATCATGAGCAAACACAGTAGAAAAAATCCTGGGTTGTTTGGGGGGCAGAGGGGGAAGGTGGTTTCAAGAAACAGCACATAAACATGCAATTTGTGAAAAGATACACACATCAAGGAAGAGTTGTGTGACCAACAGTTGTCTTTTGAGATATGTTCTTGTGCACATAGAGGCTGCATTTCTTATGAGTATACCCACTACATTCCAGGTAGAATCTCCGAAGTATCAGTTGTGTGTCATATACTAAGAACACCCCCCCCCCCGCTTCCTATCAGAAGCAAAAAGGTTGAAGCCAGTCCAGTCACTTGAGTAGCTCCTCATTTCAGATAGTCCTTCATCTTCAGCATCTAATAGCTTCAAGTATCAAGCATAAAGGGTATGACATGGAATTTGTGCCAACACTTCTAAGGAAAACAATTACTGAACAATTAAGTAACAGCTTCTTCATTGCCTGTCCTCACATTTTTCTGTTGTTAGTGACTTCTAAGCTTTGTACTCTCTGAAAGTGAGTATCAGAAACTTGGGCTTGTTTAGAATTGAAAGACTGATGGGAAGCATGACTGTCAGCATTAACTTGAAAAATAATTCCTTCCAAGTGACAAATGAAGAAATGCTCTACTTCCAGTCTCTCTGGAAGATACCTGGAGGACAGGCAATTTCCACAAGGTGATGAATGAAAAGGAAGTAGAATGTTGAGACAAAAAGGCTGGAATGTTTCCAGTAAACTGTGAATGCAGGGTGAGGCAAATGAAAGCAGTCTTCAGGGCAAATAAAGGCAAAAGAGTCAGGGTTTAATAAACTACCCACAACTTTAATTTTCTTGAATGAAGTTAATGTCAAAGCAATATATTAGGAAAAAATGAAGAATTACAACAGAGACTAAGTAAACATTATTTTCACCCACTAATAAAAGTATGTATAATACACATGCAAAAAGAAACAAAATAAACATTTACCTAGATGTAGCAAGTTATATCATCTCAGTATTTTACAACAGCCTGTATCCCACTCAATTACTATAAAATGTCATTATTACACTGTGCATCCAAAACCCTTTGATACTCAGTCAACAATACATACTTTATATAGACATCTAACTTTCAACATATAAACCCACTCATTTAAGTAATCTATTTAATGTAAATAGATTAATGTAATATTTAATGTAAATAAAAATTAAAGAAGATCTGTCTTTCCAGCCATAAACCCCTCTTGTATTTGACAGTTAACTAATCAAAAATCTGAACACATTAGAATGATAAGGATTTTTTAAAAGACTCAGAAGTAAGATGCATACAGTTTGATGTGATCAGAAAGAGATGCTGAAGCTCTGTTCTTGAAAGAAGAGAAATAAAGTTACCTTTTTTTCTTTTTAATTGAAGTAAATGGAAAAAAGGTCTTAATGTCTTACCTGTTGGTATGCTTCATAGATTGTATCAAACAAGAAAGCCTGAGGCATTTCACTCGCTCTGTACCTGGCACGTTCCAGTGAGTGGTCTAAGCAGCCATCAGCAGCAGAGGCAATAACAGTAGAAACTAAAGGACGGATTGCTCCTGCTGCCTGTGAAACAAAACACAGCAAGAGACCTCAATATTATTAATACTAATTTATATCACATAGCTTTAGTCAAAAAAAGCTTATTTTTTTTTTCCCTTCTTTACCTTATCTGTATCTTAAAATCTGTAAGTCATACTACTTAGTCTGTATGAGACTTTCAAGAGTAATGGAGCAATGGAAGACTGTATAAGTACACACTGAGGGACAATTTACCAAAAAAAAAAAAAAAGAAATCTTAAGTCCTTCATAAACATCTACTGCAAATACATGTATGGATCTGAGATGTTCATTCTTCAGACTTTCTTCTGTATACATAGTAGGCAGCTTCAGTGAGGACAGTTCTAGGCCTATTCAGATAGCAAACAGCAGCAGACACACCTGAGAAGTCTTGACAATCCACAACACCTATTGCTTTCACAGATCTCAACTTGATCTAAACTGATCAGAATTAAGCTGCAAGAAAAGTTTAAAAAAATTGAGCTTGTTCCTCTGTGTTGAATTCACCCTGTGAAACACCAAGTAACCACATTTACCAGTGAAATCAGAGGGAACACAGCATATACATATGCAAGTACTCAATATCCAGCAGTACTGTGCTGCAGAACAGATATTTAAATGCTTATATTTCAGTTTTAGTTTTGCTTAGGTTTGAAACCAATTAAACACATACCTTTGATCTTTTCATCAATATATGGTATTAAAGATCTGTGGCATCTCTGAAACAGAACTCTCCTATGTAGATTTAGGCATTTTGATACCAGAAAGTTACTCACACTACATCAGTAACTTATCAAATACTCCCATGCTTTGGATGTAGCTTAAGACAATTGGGACAAGAGTGGTCCATACAATAATGAAGAATGTAATGGCAGAACACTGCTTATGAAGTCGCAGGGCAAAAAGCATGCTCCCCATCAATGCTAACCACTGAGAACAGCATCTTCAGACTATTCTGCTTATTATCAATTTTTAAGAATAATAAAAAAAGAATAATTGATGCTGCTTCAAAACATGTGGAATTATCCAACATCTTAAACCAGTATACCTAGAAAATCATTCCCAGTGGTGAATTCTGACACTTTTCACTGAAGCCACAGACGTTCTGAGGTTTAGTGCATTTTGACACAGAAAAAAAAAAAAGTCCCTTATCACATATGAGCACGGCTGTTATTGATATTACTTATCTCTGTTGGCAAATCCTGCCCTAATACGATTCCTGTCCATTGTTAGATTTCTGACCTCAGATAATTATAAAATGGCAGAAAAAGACAAAAAAGGTTTTATCCTCTCAGAAGAGAAAAAACAAGTTCTCTTGCCTCCCCCTTTTACACTACTAAACAATAAAACAAAGAGGAATGCAGTCTGTGTGGATCACTTTATGAGCTCTAAACTACAGTTTCTCAGTTCATTCTTTTACAGAATGAATACAGAGATGTGAACCAATTTCTCATGCCCAAAGAGTTCTGATATGCATGAGCAACCAGGGCAGGGTGAAGGAAGAGAAAAGATACAAAAGATTTGTGTGACAAGAGAAATATCTGAACTACTTTCTCAAAATCTGAAAAGCACTTTTTCTTTCTAATACATGGGAAGAGATACCTGTATAAAAACTACATGGAGCAAAACAGTATTATCCAAAGGCAAAATGTGGTACAGAAAGACCAGTAAAAATTGTGAAATCACATAATAACTGTCTGTAAAGAACCTCAAGAGGTCATCTAGGCCACCTTTCTGTCCTAGACAGGACCAATTTTATTTCTGTAATAGAAAAGACAAACTGAGAAAACTAAACACCACTATAATTTTAGTAATATGTCAGTGTATTAAATGAGGTGTAAATTTAACAGACATACTTAGAGCAAAAGCTGTGCATAGCAGAAGCAGAGAGACTAAATTATCTGCAATTTGTCCCCTGTCTATTTTCTATGATTCAAGGACATGCATTATTACATCTATATCCCAGCTGCTGGGCATTTGGACTATGTTATTTTGCTCTGCTGTCATATTTTAATTGGTCATACACACACACACACACACAAAATCATAAAATCAGAAGGTCATGGGAAAATATAGAGATCAGCATGCTACCCACAGTTTTTCTGTAATTAGCTATATATTTGAATTTTTTTTTCTGGAACAGTTACCATTCCAGAAAGCCATTTGGCAAAAGAGGATTCCTTGGGCTGATCCAATATTTTATTACAGTTTTTAACAATCCTGCCATCTTACATTTTCAGCATAAAACAGGCTGGAAGAATACAATGTGATTTGCGTAACCAAATCTCACAAGTGAAACATGCACTCTGAGGAACAAAAAACCAAACTGCAATTCTAAATAAAATTGAATACTCAGAATTATGTTCTTAAAAGAACTCTGAAACACATTGTTTTCTTGCCATCTGGTTTATTGCACAATAAAAAATTATGAATATCTGTATTGGTATCTTTGTGACAATACTGAACCACAACTCCTGCTCTGCTGAGGTCTAGCTCTTCCAAACAATTCAGAAAGACCTAATTTCTACTAAATCCAAATGCAACGTTTTTTTAAACCCTGCAATTAACTTCTCAAGTAATTGAAAGCTCCGTGGCACTTAACATTTAACAAGTGCATTTTTCAAACAATTACAGTTTTCTTTTACAATACCCCATAACTGAGTCCAGTGTGGCAGGCTGAGTTCTTCCTCTTTCTTCCCACCACTTCAATAAGAAATCACAAGTTGGGCACAATAAGATTTTTTTCTGCAGCAGGTCCACTCAGACTATACCTGACACTGATTGAAAACATGAAATTTAATACAAAGAATAAGATTTATGGCTGACTTTCGATCATGCAAAGGAGAGAAATTCTGTGTATGCAGAAAAGGGATAATAAGCAGTCATTTGATTTAAAAAGAAACCCCCAGCTTTTATTACAGAACAGGACAACTCAGCCCATGACCGAAAGCAGAATAGAGAGCTCTGGTACTTAGTAAAGCCAAGAAGTTTCAACTGCTCAGAAAACCGTCATATGATAAGGAGCTGCAGTCCAAAAGCCCCAAAAGCTGAGCTCCAGCATACTTGCTAAGATGCAGCAGTGAGTCAATACCTCAAAATCCTGAGACAAGATACAGAAACTGATTGTCTGTTTTGCTCACTACTGGCTCACCTTTCCACAGGACCCTTCTCTGTCTCACAAACACACATGGGCACCCTCAACCAGATGATGTGACCCAACACAGGGCCGCATTTACCACCTCAGTGACACATGAACTACATTAGTTCCTAAGGCCACTTTCAGACCGGGTGAAATTGGGACCAAGCAAGGGAAAATACTGGCCTGTGGCCCTGGACTATGTTCTTATAGCACAAGAGAGCTGAGTCCCAAACACCTGAAACCTTGCATCTGCAGTACTGCTGGCAACATCCCTGAGCTGGTATAAGCCCACAAAGCTGCCAAAGCCATGCTGGCTCACACAGACCTCACCACATGTGCTTGTGCTTCCAAAGCTGGCTCATTGTATCTTCATTCATGGTCTTAGCATAATATTTGGCATGTAAAATCAAAATAATTGAGCTGTGAGTTTTGTCTTATATGCAGGCCAAAGCGGGGCACACTTGTAAGATGTAAGGCTCATTCTGCAGTACTTCCTTCTGGTTAACACAAGCGTCCCCCCTCTCTCTCTGAAAAGCACAAAGCCTTTCTGAATTCCTGCTAGCAGCCTTGCAATGAACTGAATGGAGAATTTAGGAATTTAAGACAGGGCTACAGACCACATTTTTTAGTTCAGAAACTTAAATATTAGGGCACAGTAGGGACAATAACACAATAAGGCAGTATTGTAGCTAATATGACCTTTGTCCCTGATAATTGTGGGGTGTAAGTGAAGAACACAATCATTCAGCTAGTCCACATCTATTCAGTTACAACAACAAGGATTTTAATCTTTGCAAGGAATTTCCATGTTGGTTTTTGTGGTTATAAATCAGTAACAAAAAATTATTTCCGTATTACTAAAAGAGATTATATACTGAGTCTCAGGTATTTGAATTTGATTTGTTCTAATTTGAGAGGCATTGACTTGCTCTTTATGTCAGGAATGCACAAGTATTTGGCCCAGCTCTC
The DNA here is from genome assembly GCA_013397865.1 of Struthidea cinerea. Lineage (NCBI taxonomy): Eukaryota > Metazoa > Chordata > Aves > Passeriformes > Corcoracidae > Struthidea > Struthidea cinerea. The sequence goes on from VZTI01005493.1 coordinate 1,168,061, forward strand.
AGGTGAGGTTCAGACATGAACTTAAAAATGAATAAAACAAAGAAAACGTATCCTCATTTAAAATTGTAAGTACTTGCTAATGTCACTGTAGTTTTAAAAATCTTTTTTGTACCTTGAATTACCATAGCACAAAATACAAATCCTGTGAGTCTAAAGCAAGTGCCTGGATGTTATACTGACATTTCCCTACTCAGAGTACTTGTCTTACGATTTCTAATCATTTGGAGTCAGACCTCAAGGAGGTTTGCTTTCAAAATCATAGAGAAAATGCATCATACACCCTTCCTGAATGTGAATACTTAACAGAGAGTTAAACTGAAATTCTTTAAATGTCCACTTTACAGCCTTCAAGCCACCCTACTTCAAACACAGTCAAGCACTAGCCTTGCCATGTCCAGGAAATGCATTTCTTTCCCCTATTTTTGCATATTTTTTTTAATAAACCAGTTAAAGTATCCAAATATGAGGGGACAAGTTCTTAAAATATTCCTTTATAGCCTAACAGACATTGAAACAAATACCACTAACTGGTTAGTTTTCTTTTGGAGACAAAATATTGGAAGAAAAAACATCCTTCTAATCTATTACTTCCTTAAAACAATGCTAAAATGTCCTAAGAATAGAGAATTCTATCAACTTCAGGGGAAGTGACAGACTCCTGTCACTCAGAAGTAAGCTCATCCATCGATCTGGTGAAACTGAACCCACTTCCAGATGCTTTTATAAACAACAGGTGTCTTTTATGACCCATTTTAAACTGCACAAATCAAAAACATTTACAAAAAGCTTCTCAGTTTTGTGTTCCTCTTTTTTGCATAACTGCCTAGACCACAACATGCATTCAAGAATTAAAGATTCAATGGTGACTGAAAAAAAAGTAGAGAATGAAATGCATGATGAAGGTCAGTATAACAGGGCATCACAAGTATTTTCAATGGATCCAAGGTGTACTAACCCACCTTTTCACTAAACAGTAACATATTGTTCTCAGTTTATCATACTTCCACTCTAACAAGAAATTGTTTACATGTGTGTATCCAGTGAATCCATAACCAGGGTGTGTTTTAAGATCAGACAACACAGTCAGTTCAACAAATGTTGGATCCAAAAAGTATTAATGATATCTTTTATTACAAAATGAAATACGAATTTTTAGATCACAGCAGCCGACACAGAACATAACAACTTGGCTAACATAATGCAGTGTAGCTTACTGTTACTGAATATTCATAAACATTTTAAATCCTCATTTTATTTACAATAAGTTAATACTAGGTAATAAAATAAAATGCAAATAGAACCCATTAAAATTTTCATAAGGATTAGGTAGGGAGATGGAGCTTTTATCACAAGCAACAAATTATCCAGCTCACAGATATCCAACACAGTGCAATATTCACCTGGGACAAACAGTCCCCACTTACACCACAACACACCAAGAACAAGTTATCAAAGAGCCAAAAGCTCCAAAAGAGCATGAAAACCAACACAACTGCATCGCTGATTTGGTAATTTTGGGCAGCCACAGTTGAAACAGAACAATGCTAAATAGCTGCAAAGCTCAACAAGTTGAATGACACGCACTAGGAAGAAAAAAAAGTTGTAGTGGCACAAAATCCTTACAAAAAAATGTCAGAACTACAATTCCTTTTGTTTTAGAACAGTGTGGTAACAAACTCAGACAACCACAGATCCTCCAGGCTGGCATACTAAAAAAAAAAGTATGCTATGTCTTTGGCATGCCCTTGTCCCCAGTAAGCCCCAAGTACTAATGCAGACCCACAAAGTCCACTCACACAGCCAGTCTGGAACCCTCAACTTCAAGTGAGTGAGAATGACAGCCTAAAACTGTACAGAGTCTAGTCATAAACAAGCAAAGCCTTCCACCTCTCTAACATGACTTCTTTTCTACTTTTTAATTACACCAACAATACTTTTTGTCTCCATTCATAGCCTCTGTCTCCCCTGAAATTCATTTTCCCTATGCTATCTTCTCAGCCGTCTAGTAGCATTAAGTATGCGTATATTTTGTTTTCTTTATTTTATATTTTAATCATCCCAACTAACAATTCTATGTTTTAATATTACTTAGGAATAGGCCTGATATGAGACATAGAAAAGCAAGCCCATGAGTGCTAAGCTTAAAAGAATATTCCTATTCTTAAGCCTTTACATGTTTTCTCAGTATTTGTATTCATAAATTTTAATTCTTTATTCAGAGTTGTTTTCAACTCTGACAAGCAAAATAGAACTGAAGCAAGGCTCACAAATAATTTAACCACCCTGCCTTAGAAAAAATAAACCTGGCTTGCATATATACACTGAAAATAGAAGTACATTAGAAATATATTTTCATAATTTCAAAGCAGCTAACTTCTTTGAAACTGTATGCTGGAGATTGTGGAGCTTGTCACACTTAGCAGGACAACCATATCCATCTTGGAACTCCATTAAAGTCAGTTTTGTAATTGTGAACTTGGTAAACACACAAGCAATTTTATCTTGCTTTTCCATGAAGACAAGGATTGCATTAGGACACTGGTGAACTACATAACAATAACAGTAACAATCAATGGTAATTTAGACATGCTAGGTATCTAACAGTTTACAAATATGTCCTGGAATGGTTTTTGTTGGGTGAAAGACTATTTATATGTTTCCAAACACTACCATCTCATAAGGTTTTCAGTCTAAATTAGGTCTGGCTGTGAACCAGCAGAAGAAGCTCAGAATAACTATGATTAATTTCTTCTAATTTTATTCCATCAAACCGTTTCCACATGTTATTACAGGGAAAATATTCTTTTACACAGATCAAACTACTTTCCAGGAAGGGCACTCACAGCCATCTACAGTATGAAAAAAATACAGAAATGAACAGAGTATCTCTGATTCATGAAACAGGTAGAAACTTGCATTTCTATTCAGACATCTGCATTCAAACTAATTGTATCTACAGTAATCAACATACTTCAGCCACACTCAGTAATTACCATTTAAGTTAGAAGAATAGTCTCTACTGAAAGATTTCCTATTTCAAATTTATCAAACAGGACCCTCAGAGCAAAATTCAAAAACTTAATTATAAGATTAAAATATTTCACATATTTAAGAGGATGTTCTTCTAAATTTCTTCTATATCTAATAAAACAAAGGCATATAACCATTTTTGTAAAATAAAGCAATTTGATAATTACTTTCAATGCGCATTTAAGGTATAGCATTAAAATACCATATCTTAACCTTATCTTCTTCTTTCTTTTTTTTTTTTTGCTTTTCATTTTCTGTATTTTGTATCCAGCTCTTATCTAGGACTACATTTTTTTTCTATAACCAAAAGTTTTGATCTATGAGTTTTATGATTCCAGTGCAGAGATGGAAGATTTAGAGTATTTCCTCCTCCAATCTACAGAGATCCTAGCAAAACAACTCTATTTCAACAGACAAGATGGAGGCAGTGTCTTGGGGTGACTT
>VZTI01005499.1:1869-27579 GCA_013397865.1 Struthidea cinerea
GTTCGGTGACAGCGGCAGGCCCCGCGGCCGTGGTGGCGTGAGGCGCCTCGCCTGGCTGCGCGCCCCGGCTTCCTCGCAGGCCGGGAGTCAGCCTGGAACACGTAGATGCTCCGTGCCGGCGATCCGTGCTGTAAAACCCTCGGGAGTCTGGCTGCGGGGGGAGAGGTTCGCTCAGAGTCTGCTTACGAGGGGGAAAAGTTCTCCCAGAATCGGGCTACAGGGAGAAAAGTTCTCCCAGAATCTGGCTGGGGTGGGAAGATTCTCCCAGAGTCTGCCTATGGGGGAAAAGTTCTCCTGCAATCTGGCTGCGGAGGGAAAAGTTCTCCTGGAGTGTGGCTGTAGGGGGAAAGTTCTCCCAGAGTCTGCCTAAGGGGGAAAAGTTGTCCTGCAATCTGGCTACGGAGGGAAAAGTTCTGGAGTGTGGCTGTAGGGGGAAAGTTCTCCCAGAGTCTGCCTAAGGGGGAAAAGTTGTCCTGCAATCTGGCTACGGAGGGAAAAGTTCTGGAGTGTGGCTGTAGGGGGAAAATTCTCCCATAATCTGGCTATAGGAAAAAAGTTCTTCCAGAGCCTGGTTACAAAAGGAAAAAGTTCTCCCAGAATCAGGCTACAGGAAGAAAAGTTCTCCCAGGGTCTGGCTATGGGGGTAGAGTTCTCCCAGAGTCTGGCTGTGGGGGAAAAGTTCTCCTGGAGTCCGGCTACAAAGGGGAAAAGTTCTCCCAGAGTCAAGTGATAGGGGGAAAAGTTCTCTTGGAGTCTGGCTGTAGGGAGAAAAACTTCTTCCTGGGAACTTCTGATACACGAGGGTTGAAGTCTCAGCTTGATACCTCGATGTCCAAGGGCAGTTCAGTCCCTGTGCTGTGGAAGGGAAATGTGTTGGATGCACAAATGTCACGCCCCTCATGCAGGTGTTGTGTGGGGAGGAGCAGGCTTAAGGCATAGAAATAAAATAAATAAAATTACCTGGAGCTTTTAGAGCCCATGTTGTTCTGTGTGCGACATCCCCGAGGCCATGGCAGGAGGTGATTTAAGGAAGAACCCGGTAGTTATGTAGGGCAGCAGCCAAGGGAGGCATTGCTATGAAGCAGACTCGCTCTGTGTCCTGGGCTCAGGCTGCTGGGGATGGAGCAGACAGAGGGACGGGTCCACAGGCTCACAGCACACATTCCGGCGCTGCGTTTTGGGATGGGGTTTGGGCAGGGACAGCACGTGCTGGGTATAAATCTGATCTCAGCCTCAGGGATGTCACTGCATGCCCTCACTGCCCATGTCCTCCTCACCTCAAAACAGAGGCCAACAGCTCCCCGTGCCCCCCACTGACCCCTTTTCCTCTGGTTCTGCCCCTTAGGCACCCTGACAAAAACAAGGACCCGGGAGCAGAGGACAAATTCATCCAGATCAGCAAGGCCTACGAGGTAACACATGATTCCTGCAAACCCCTGCTGTCGCTAACATTAAGTCACGTTATTTTTCCATACATGGCTTTGTGCTTTTCCTGTGTATTTCTGTGTGGGAAAGGTGCTTGACCCTGTGGAGGTGGACATTACCCACCCCAAAATTTGCTCAGCTTTGTTGACAGAGCCACTGGAGCCACCAGCATGGTTTCTGCTGCAAATACTTTGCTATGGGTCTGCCCTGTTTTTGCTAAAAAGCCTCAAAGGAGGAAGGAGTGGGTATTCCCCAAGCCCTGCCCAGCTGGGCAGCATCTTGACTGTGTCACACATACATAAAAGCATTTTGGGGTGATGTAAGCAACGTTAATGATCACAGGGCTTTGGTCACCTCAAATTATTCTTAGCAGTAGTTATTTGCATGTTGTTCTGGAAATTGGTTGCCCCAGTTTGTGGCAGCCAAGCCCATGGAAATCAAAATAAATCCTTATTTCCATGCTGAAAAATGCAGTTTCTCTGCAGGGCTTCTGGATGCTCAGTGAAACTTTCAGCACTTTCTGAACCCTCCAGATTCAAAGAGAGACCAGCAAAAGCCACTCCAGAAAAGAGTGCTCAGAACACAGGATGTTCAGACCCAAGGAGCTGTTGGTGACAGAAGAGGGTACAGCAGTCTGGATTTAGGGGCTCCTTTTCTTTGGGCTTTGAGGGTTTTTTTACCCTTATTTACCACAGTGAGCCTAAAAGGATGTGATGCTTCCTTCTTCCAAAATATTTATCCCTCTGACGTGCAGCAAAGGCTTACACGCAGCAAAGGTTCCTTACGTTGTTTACTAAGGGATTACGGTCAGGGCAGTTCCCCCTCATGGTTTCATGCAATCATTTTTCTATGATTTGCTTTCCAGATTCTCTCCAACGAGGAAAAGAGGGCAAACTTTGATCGCTACGGAGATGTCGGGGAAAGCCAGGGCTTTGCTCAGCAGCAGCATCGCCAGTTCCACCGCTTCCACGACGGCTTCTATTTTGACGAGTCCTTCTTCCATTTCCCTTTCAATTCGGAGAGGCGCGACACCTCCGACGAGAAATACTTGCTCCACTTTTCCCACTACATCAATGAAATCGTGCCAGATAGTTTCAAGAAACCTTACCTCATTAAAATCACCTCAGACTGGTGCTTCAGCTGCATCCACATCGAGCCCGTGTGGAAGGAAGTTGCTCAGGAATTGGAGGCGCTGGGTAAGGATGAGGTTGTTGAGGTTGGGTGTGTGTCCCTCGCCCAGTGAGGCTGCAGTGGTTGCCTTCAGGTTTGTGTGACCCAGTTTAAACCCTGTGGATTTCCTCAGGGATTTATCCTAATGGTTTCCCAAACATTCCTAACTCCAAAGTAGGGTGCTGGGCGAAGGAGCAGGTCATCAGTTTTCCACTGGGCATTTGGCTTGCTGGGGATCTTTCAGGTGAACCCGGTGCTCTCCTTTTCCAGGAGCAGGAATCGGCGTCGTTCACGCGGGGTACGAACGGCGCCTCGCCCACCATCTGGGTGCCCACAGCACTCCGACCCTGCTGGGGCTCATTAACGGGAAAATAACCTTCTTCCACAACGCTGTCGTTCGGGAAAACCTGCGGCAATTCGTGGAGAACCTTCTGCCAGGGAATCTTGTTGAAAAGGTAGGTTCTAGCAGGGGTGTCAGATGCTGCTTCTCCTCTCTGCCTGGGGATCTCTCTCTCCTTGGCTGTTTTGGTTGCTAATCTGTTTAATTCAGGCTCCAAGCTGATCTGTGTCACGAAGCTCCAAACCCTGGAGCTGTCAGAAGCGTTCCCACCCTGCAGCTCCGTAACACTTCTCCTTGAAAAGGGCTGATCCTGCTACCACGTGGTCACACCAGTGATTCTAGTGCCGGCTGGCCCCGGCTGTGACACCCCACAGCTGCCAGGGCTCTACCCAAGCTATCCCTAGGACAGGAACCTGCTGGGTTTCACTTCCCTCCTCCTTTCTCAGCACTTCATCCAGCAGATTAGGGACCACTTGCTACCTCATGGGTCACGTCTGCTAAAACTCACTGAGGTAGAGTCCGGTTTGTTTTGTCCAGTTTTCTTTCAGACCTTTGAAACTGGAGCTGGCAGCATGAGCCCTTTCACAGTCATAAGTAAACCTCCTAACTGATAAAATATTCCTATATTTCAGCCTTCCGGTGATTTTTGGCAGAGTCCTGAAATGCCCACCGCCCCTTTCAGTGCAATATGGCTGGGTCAGCTCCCACAGCACTCTCACCTGCCTGGCCTCTGCTTTGGCCTTGTTCACCTGACCTCATTTTCCCTTGGGATCTTCACCAGGCGCCGCTTTCCCCAACAGACTCTTGACTTGTCCTCTGGGTATTGGAGTTACTGGACTCTCGCCCCAAACACAGGATCTGTTTCCCCTTCTACAGTAAATGCAGCCATTGATGTCCTTTCTGAGAGGTAGCACACCTGAAACAGAGCAGGTTTAAGGGAGCTCACAGGTGCCTTTTAACCTTTGGCTTCCCATTTTATATATATAGATAAAGAATATGGTCCCAACACACAGGAGAATAACAGTGCCATTGGCATTGACTTGGAATGGCATCGACAGAGGCTGCAAGAACTAAGAGGGCTGAGGGAGGTCAAGAGGGATGGTTTTAATTCATTCATTAATCAGGAATACCTGGTGGAAAGCCCACAGTCTGCTTCCTGCAACACCTGGGCAGCCCTTTCAGGCTCAGTCCACGTTCAGACACCTCATTGCAGAGCACTGCCGGTGTCTGACAGCTCAGAGGTTAAAATAACATTCCGGTTCTGTCTGAAGATTACAGATAAAAACTACATCCGCTTTCTGTCCGACTGGAAGAAGGACAACAAGCCCCACGTGCTGCTGTTCGATCACATGCCAGTTGTGCCCTTGTTATACAAGGTAATGTCATTTCTCTCACGGCGTTCTTGACTTGCTTATAAATCCAGATGTTCCAAAAGAAAACACGCCCCTGCTGTGAGCAGAGGTGGGCTGATGCCCCCAGACACCACTGACTGGTTCTGGGAGAGGCAGGTGATTTGTGCTGGTTGGAAATGGCACGGCCAGGTGACCAGCTTTGTTAGGGGTCTGTTTCTTTGTCCTGACACAGTTACCCTTCGCGGGTGTGAAGGTGCAGGTGTGTTTCAGAGGTAGCAGTGACACAGGTGCACAACCTTTGTTGGGAATGAGAGATGCTTGTGGCGTATCTAATTTGGGTTACTGAAAATCCCATTTCCTAAGAAGTCCCTGCTACCCTACAACATGTCAGGCTGTAAATAAAGCTATGGATTTGTGGAGGCTCCCGGCACAACTAAGAGGACACAAGATGTGGTTCAGTGAGGGAGAGGAAGGGCTTGTACCTCTCACAGCACATCTGACATGGCATTCAAACAGCGAGATGTGTTCCTGGAGCAGAGTACACCACAGGCACTCGGGGGAGACAATGCTCACTCTGTACCATAAACACGTGCTGGGGATTTCCTCCCTCCCAGCTGACGGCCTTTGCCTACCGAGATTACCTGTCCTTTGGCTACGTGTACGTCGGACTCCGAGGCACCGAAGAGTTGTCCAGCCAGTACAACATCAACGTCTACACTCCCACCATGATGATCTTCAAGGAGCACATCGACCGGCCCGCTGACGTTGTGCAGGTATCGCTCGGAGCCCTCTCCAAGAGCTTCGGGAAAACGGGCACAGAGCTTTTCTGACCGAGCTGGCGATGAGAGGTTGGTCAGTGGTGCAGTGTGGAGGAAGAGTGTTTGTTCTCAGCTTAAACTCAGGCTTTGGAGGAGAAGGAGAGTGAGTGTTAGAGCAGGGGAAGCTTGGGGGACTCCAGCCTGTTGGGGAGGGGGGACACATGTAACTTACCGGTCTTGGGGCTTCTGAACATCTTGGGTGATTGCACGGAGGACCTCAAGGGCTGATAGCCCTCCCCAGGAACATCCAACAGCTTTCCCCTCCTCTTCCTGCTCAGTTCTGACTTCTGCTCTCTTTGTCCTTGCCAGGCACGAGAAATGAAGAAGCAGCTCATTGATGACTTCCTTTCCCAGAATAAGTTCCTCATGGTGGCCAGGCTCACCAGCCAGAGGCTGTTCCAGGAGCTGTGTCCTGTGAAGAAGTCTCACCGTCAGCGGAAGTAAGTGACACGTCCCCCTGTTTTGTTTCCCAAGGCTCTGGGGCTGCTCCTGGAGTCACTTTTGGTTTGATTCTGAGGGAAAAGAGCAATGACTGCATTGGATCATGCCCAATATCCACACTGTCAGAGAGGTTTCTGGCTCATCAGGATTGTTCTGGCAAGAGGAAAGGGGTTGGTCATTCCCTCTCACCTCCAGACTGGCTCTTAATCCCCCATCTCACTGTGTCACCCAGGCACTGCGTGGTCTTGCTTACCGGGGAAGGAGAGAAGTTTGCCGAGGCTTATGAGGCCTTTTTGACTTTTGCTGTGGCCAACACAAAAGACACGTTGAAGTTTGTGCACATCTACAGCGATCGGCAGCCGGAATTTGCAGACGCCTTGCTGATGGATGAGGAGAAGTATCGTGGAAGATCAGCTGTGAGGGCTTCCTTTTATATTTTTAATCCCTTCTTCTTTTAGCCTGTCATTTAATTGATGCTGTACCTTGATCTGACACCTAATTCTGGGCAGTGCTTTGAAATGAATCATCTGTCTAGAAAAAATAAAAGCCCCTTCCTCTCTGACACCTGCCGTGCTCTTGGCTCATCCAGGTGGTCATTCTGGAGAGACGCAATAATGCAGGGAAGATTGCCTACAAAGCCTTGGAGGAGGCCTGGCAGGGCAGCAAAGAGGACAACTTCATCCTCCTGGATCTCCTGGACCAGCTGAGGACAGACCCCGGCCTTCTCTCGTCTGAGACCGTCGTGGCAGACCTGAATGACGAGCTCGCTCCTGTAAGTGCGCAGCCTTTCCAGGTGCCTGACATCCACGTTACCTTTGTGGACAGTCCCATTAAGGCTGTTCAAAGGCATTATTTATCTTTTAAAATACCAAGGCAAGGCTCTTACAAGATTTCTTGCTTACAGAAGGAAGCTCGTGGTGTGCTCTGAACCTGTTGGGGCTCTTTATAGCAGTTTTGTCATTTGTTTTTTGCTTTTCATTCTTTTTGAACAGATGTTCCTTGTCCGATGGTTCTACTCCACGCTGGACTACATCTCAGACTGCTGGGACAGTTTGTTTCACAGTAACTGGTACGGATGGGCATCCATTGTTGGTTTTCACTGCTTCTCTGTCACCGTATTTTAAAACAGATCAAATTTTAGCCTCCTTTTGGGTGGGAGCAGGACAGCACTCAAAAACTTGATGGTCTTTAAGACCCAAGAAACAGGCTGAGTTTCTGGGGAAGGCACACAGTGTTATCTGAGGTAGGCAGGAACTGAAATTGAGGCAGAAAATGTGAACTTGCAGACCTGACAGCTGCTTGCACATCTTCCCCTCAGGCGAGAAATGATGCCACTCCTGTCCTTGCTCTTCTCTGCGCTCTTCATTCTCTTTGGCACCGTTATTGTTCAGGCTTTCAGGTGAGTGCAAACCACCATGCCCTCAGGGATAGTTCCTCAGTCCAACCCAAGGCCTTAAACACACACAAAATCACCTTCCTCTGCAGTGATTCGAGTGACACAAGGGACTCTCCACCCTCGGGGAAAGAAGAAACCGCCACAAAGACGGAGAAGAACGACGCGAGCTTCAGCAAAGAGAGTAACAGGTTCCCTCTCTGGCTTCTCCAGAATGTTCTCTGCGGAAGTGTTGCTCAGGGAGCACCTGTGCAGGGAGGGTTAGTGACGAGCAGAGAAGTGCTGAAGTTGCACAGACAGAGTGCAGTTGTGTGGGGCAGTGCAGGCACAGCAAGGAAGGAGGACCAGTGCACAGCCAGGACCCAGCCAGGAAGGACAGGGGGACACTAACCTGCTTATTAAACAATTCCCACCAAGTTTGCCCAAGACAGCATCCTCAGGGGATGAGTAAAGGTCTGACCCACTCGTTGAGGGAGATCCAAACCGAGCCATTTGCACCAGTTACACTGGCTTTGGCTACAGGGCACAGGGATGGCTCGGCATAACAGGCTGGTGAGCACACTCACAGTTTCTCCATCCTCAGTTGCTCCCAGTCCCCTGCTCCCCTTTCACTCGGTCTTTTTGTTGCAGCAGGATTCCCAAGAAGGGCTTTGTTGAGGTGACTGAGCTAACGGACATCAACTACACCAGTAACTTGGTGCGCCTGAGGCCAGGGCACATGAACGTCGTCTTGATCCTGTCCAACTCCACCAAAACCCCCCTGCTCCAGAAGTTCGCCCTGGAAGTCTACACGTTCACAGGGTAGGCTGGGCCCTCTCCTGGGCTTCTGTTGCTGTGTTAACCAGTTGTATGATGCTGCTCTGGTGACACGTGAGGAGCGGGGTCGGCTCCATTGCCAGGAGTGAACGAAGCGTGGCCTCTGCCCTCATCAGTGGCAATGAGCTACCAAAACCCGAGAGGCTGTTCCCAGCCAGATTTGGTGCTGGTGGCCAGAGGGGAAAAGGTGCTGGTGCCACTTGGGCTGTACCTGTGTTTTGACAAATAGAAAGCACGACAGTGCTGCATACACTGAGCTGAGAAAGGAGCTGCAGCAACACAGCACTGCCCTGCCCTTGTTGACAATTCCTTACCTGTCCAGTAGGAATCCAGCCAGGCTCAGGACACGTGCTAATCCCACTGTCTTCTGTGCTCTTCCCCCAGGAGCAGCTCTCTTCACTTCTCCTTCCTCAGCCTGGACAAGCACCGAGAGTGGCTGGAGTATCTGCTGGAGTTCGCGCAGGATGCAGCCCCCATCCCAAACCAGTATGACAAGCATTTCCTCGAGCGTGACTACACGGGCTACGTCCTGGCTCTGAACGGCCACAAGAAATACTTCTGCCTCTTTAAGCCTCCCAGATCAGGGGACGAGGGGGGAACCCTGGGATTGTGCGAGGATTACGATGCTTTACAACACGCGGAAGCCAGAGGGAAACCCTCCTGCAGCCCGGGATCTAGATCCATTAAAAACAAATTACACAAATTGTCCTTTTGGATGGAACGCCTTCTAGAGGGTTCCTTACAGAGGTTCTATATCCCCTCGTGGCCCGCACTAGACTGAGGGATTTTACAGAGATTCTAAGGGACAAACTTTTTATGAAGATGACAAGGGACAGCTCTTTCCAGGAATACTCAAACAAATGTGATGAATGGACCTTAGGTTTTAGATGAACTCTCCTGGGGCCGGCAACTAGAACACACCTCCCGCGTCCGGAGCCCAGGAGCTCAGCCAAGTGCACCCACGTGCCCTCCACTGCCCTGCCGTGCGTTTGGACGCCGTACAACCGAAGAGCCAAGAAGTCTGTTTTGCCCTTCTCGTCCTGCCACATCTGCTTCCCGAGTCGCCCCCGTCCCATCTCTTGTTTTACCTCTGGTTGAAGAAAGCCGTGACTTCCCTGGGTCCGGACCAGCCACGGCCGGTGACGCAGGCCAGGTCACGGTCCTCCCTCCCCGTCCCCGTGTGCTTAGCCCATGGTGCATGGTGTAACTCTGGCAAGACCCTGCAGACCCTCCAGGCCCTGCCCTTCCGAAAGGCCTCCTCCCACCAGGCAGTCGTACTCTCTCGGCTTTCCCCATGGTAAGTGATGCAGAATCCAGTCAGGACCATCCCCCTTGTAGCAAACCTTAGCTGGGACCTCCCCCGTGGTGCGGGCTCGTGGGCGATCTGCATGTTTCATGCTCCTCATGTCATGGTTCCACCTGCAGCTTCACCGGCTGAACCGTAACGGGGAGGGAAAGGGCACAGCCGTAAAATACTGTCAAAGTGTTGAGCCATTTAAATGTCACGTTGATTTTTCAGATGCCTTTTCTGCTTCTGTCGATTTTAGACGATGTATCCTAGAGCCATAACTTTACCTGCGTCCTCAGATTGTAGGTGTGAGCTGCTATGAGCCAGTAGATGTGTAAAAAAAACTCTACGTAGCTGCCGGGGAGTCACTGGGGCTCCTTGCAAACACCCTTCCAGCTGTAGTACAAACCAACCTTCCTTTGTATCGAGGAACCTCATCCTTCAACGATTGTATTCTTGAAATGTTGCCCCAGAAGTGCTGTATCATCGGACTGTTGCGTGCGTGTGAAGCTCCTTTGGTTTAGCTGGGGGGCTGAGATGTTGGGTTTCAGCCTCTCGCCCGTTTCCTTCTTGCCCCACACCTCCATTTCTCCACACTCAGGCTGCTCCCGTGGCTTTGTGTTTGTTTGCTTGGGTATTTCTTTTGCCTTTTGGAAGCAGTGGGGGTGTGTGAGGTTAGAACAGCTGCACAGCCCAGGGTTTGGACGATGCTTTGCTGTAGCAGTGCCCCAACGGCCGCTTCCAACACCGCAGGGAAAGGGTGGCCCTGGGTAAGGCAGAGGGAGGACAAGCAGCAGCCTCGTGGCTGCTGAACACTCCTCGAGTCACCAAGCGAGGCAGCAGGGCTTCTCTTTGTGCCCAGGACTGAAATCCTGTGAGGTTTGTTCTTCCTTTTCGCTGTTCCGGGGCTGACACCGGCGCCTTCCGTGGATCTGGAGCCCCGCGGCACCGTCAGGCTCTGGCACTGCCAAAGCACAGGGACAGGGGCCCGTGGCCTTTGCCACAGGGCTTGGAACACAGAGCACTCAGTGAGCACACGGTGTTAATGGCAGACTCGGCCCTTAGTTACCATCTCAGCAGAGCAGCCGGTCAGCAGGAATAACCCCTGAGCTAGCTGCTGGTCCCGCACAGAAGCCGGGAACGCTGCAGTCATTGCACTCCCTACGTGCCCTAGCTGCTCCCAAAGCCTTGCCTCACCGCATTTCCCTTCCTGGGAGCAGTCTGGCGTGCTCCAACCCCCTCAGGTACCTCAGACCGCTGCGAAACGTGCTTCAAATAAAGGCTGCGATGCTACAAACCAACCCTACGTGAGGTTAATTCATTCCAGCCCAGTGGACTCTGGGCTGCGGAATGAGGCACTAAAGTAGAGGGAAGGAAGGAAGGTGAGGTCTTCTCCGTGCCCAGGAGCTCCTGTGAAGCTCCTGTGAAGGCGCACAGGCAGCGCTGACAGAGAGCAGAGGGAGAATGAAACACCGACCTGATGCTTCTAGACTTTATTTCCACTTGGCTGGAGCAATCAGCAGAGCACTCCTGCACTTTTCCCACTGCTTGCCATGCAGGATGTGGCTGGAATAGGTTTTAGCCCAGCAGAAGGCTCCACATAACGTCTTACACATTTGCAAAAGCAGAAGAATGCTCTCTGTGTCTCTGCTGTCTCTTCAGCTGGGCAGAAACAAGGAGAAAACCCTCGACTCGTGAAAAAAAGTGCCTAGTTATGCTACAGCGAGGGAATTCAGCCCTGCCCTGAGGAAAGGGAGAAGGCTTTATGGCCTTCACATCCTTGTGTATGTTGCACGCTGCCAGAATCCTTGGGTTTATTTTCTTTTTAGCACAGGCAAGCCTCCGCTTTCAGCTGGAGTCGAGCTGAGGGAGCGCTTGCATCAGTCCACCCATGCTGGCTACGGCTGGACGGGAGCACAGCTCCTGGATTTTTATGGAAGCTTTTGCCTGGGTTGAAGCAGAAGCCAAGGTGCTCTGACCCCTGGGTGAGTTGGCTGTAGTGCCAGCGTGGCACTCCGGGTGTTCTCTGTCTTGAGACCGCGGTCAGAGCTGCTTATCCCAGGAGCTGCCCTCTCCCAGCAGCCGTGAGCCGTCACCCCCCATCGTTTTCTGACCATTTGCGATTCCGTTCCGTGCGTGGTGGTTCGTAATCCAAAGATTGAGGAAATTCGGTCCTAGTGCACTTTCCTAGTGAGATCTGAGCAATGGCACAGTGCTCGCAGCTGAGGCGAAGGGCTACAGGCCCCAGAGTGGAGGTTGTTCCTAAACTCCTCGCTGTCCCTGTCTCTGCCCTTCACCCACAGCAAGCAGGAGCCAGGACACGAGCGCAGCCTGACAAGTAGGACTGAAAACTAGGTACCTATTTTGCACTTTTGATACTGGGAGGGGGGGAATTAACTTATTTGGCAAACTTGTCTTTTTTATTTTTGGGGTTTTTTGTTTGGTTTGGTTTCTTTTTTTCGTTTTGTTTTTGTATTTGTGAACAGGCACTGATGTCATTTTGTTTTAAGACGATTACAGGTTCGCAACCAAAATAAACTATTTTAATGTGTGATGAGGTGGCTCTGTGTCTCCATGTACAAACTAACCTCACCTCCCTGTCCTCTCAGGAATTCCAGGAGCATTAAACTGCTCCTGCCATAGGAAACTCCTGGTTATTCCACCAGCAGGAAATCCAGTCAAGTATCTCCCTACTCTCAGCAGGAGGCCCAGGCCCCCTTCATGCCCTCCTTTCTTCTGCATTCATTGTCCTGCTGCCACATCCTAATGGGACAAACTTTTTACCAGTGACAGTTTTTCCAGGAGCCCTGTGAGCTGGGTGAGTCATTCCAGAGGCAAAATGGCATTAGCTATCCCTTTCCCAGGCCAACTCCAAAGCTCCAAACCCCAATTAAATGGGATGTCTAGCCTGTTCCCTACAGTTTCTCAGCTTAAAAGTACCTTTTCTAGCGGTAAATGGCATTTATTTCGTGCTGCAAAGCCCGTGCTGGCTGCAGCCGGCTGAAGGGAAGGGGACATGGAAAGCCTGGCTGAGGACACGGAGTAGCATCGCCCTCACAGTGTCTTCACTCCTGGGAGAACACACAGCATCTCAAACAGTAGGTTTGCCCCCAGGAGGGCTGTGTTGCCTAAAAAACAAGACAAAAAAAGGAAAAACTCTGTGTATATATATCCAACGGCTTTCAGCCACAGCCGCCTGTGCCAGGCACTTGTCTTGCCCTCAGGCATCTTCAGACTCACCAGAGGCGTCGTACATCGGTGCGACTTCCACAAGGTCACACCCCACTATGTTCAGGCCTCTGCAGCCACGAATAATCTCCAAAGCCTAAGGAAAAACGGATGTGGGATCAAGAAACACATCTGACTTAACAGACCCATCAGGGCTCTGCTTTCCCCATACTCCAGTGAGGAAACCCAACCTCTGCAGACCAAATCGTATCAGTTCCACATTTCCCTTCCTCATCACCATGAGGAAACACCTCCTGGCCTCCCTAAACTTCCACTTTGCTGTGCTGGTGAAACGACCTCCTTTAAAGGAAGCAAACCATCCCCTTCCCCTGGGAAGGGCAGCCGTGTCCCCCTCACCTGCGCAGGTGTGAGCCCGGCTATCTCCGGGGTGCCGGTGCCCGGGGCGTAGGCGGGGTCCAGCCCATCGATATCGAAGCTGATGTACATTGGCTTGTCGCCCATCTGTGCCCTCACCTCCCTCATCAGCGGCTCCAGGGACTTCATCCAGCACTCCTCAGCTGGGACCACCCGGAAACCCTGCGGGAACACAGACACACAGGCACCTGCTTAGGGAAAGGGGGGAGACGAGCAGCATCCCTGGCCCTGCTGGGGAATATCTACCGGGAACAACCCTCATTCCAAGGTGAAGCTGCAGAAGTGCACCTGGAAACACCTTCCACTCCCCACACACACTTTTTTACCCTCCGCTCAGCTGACACTCAGTGAGCCAGGAGTGCTTGTCCTGCAGGACAAGCCGCTGGCATGGAACAAGAGGCAAAAAATGCATTGATTTCCCTGCTGAAGCCAAGTAAATATGACCGACGTGGTACTTATGGCAGGGAGAGCACCCAGCGCTCGGCTGCGGATCACTTTACCTGTTCCCGGCAGTACTTGTTGGGATCGGGGTCATAGGAGGAGCCTCGGATGCCGATCTGGACCACGCGGCTGCAGTCCAGCAGCCCTTCCTCCACACAGCGCCGGAACGGGCTCCCGTGGTAGATCTTCTCCCCCAGAGCTGTGTCTCCGGTGTCGGTGTGAGCATCCACGTGCACCAGTCCCACGGGACCGTGCCTGCTCCAGAGAGGGTGGCCGCGTTAGTCCTGTCCTGTGCATGGTGGCCCTGCCAACACAGCAGGGACAGCAAACCAGGAGCCTTCCTGAGGCTCTTTCCCAGGTCCTTTCTCTCCATCTCCAGATTAGAAACTTACTTTGCTGCCAGGGCCTGCAGGATTGGGTATGTTATGGTGTGATCTCCACCTGCAAGAGGACACAGGGAAGAAGGGGAACACACCACTGCAAGAGCTGCTCAGTGCTCATTACTTTTTTTTCCCCAAGTCATTTTTTCCCTCTTTGCATTTATCCTGCACTTATTTATGTAAGGCTTCATTGCCAAAGGAAAACTAACACTCCCAGGTGCAGGTTGCTTCCTTTCTCCTCTCCTGGGTCCTCTCTTCTCCTGGCCTTCCTTCTAGGGAGGACCAGATCTGCAGGACTGCCAGCAGGGACAGCCTGTGGAGCAGGATCCTTGATTGGGCTTATAAATAGACATTTGATCAACTTATAAATAGACATTTGATCAGCTTCTGAGGACGCTCTAACTGGTGACTTGTCCCTTGTTACTCCACACACTTGCTTCCTTCAGCGATGCCAAGCTGTAACAGCTGCAAACTTGAACGTGCACCCAAATTAGGCCTTGTGCAAAGCCTGGTGCTCGTTCAGCTGGAGGGACACAAGGGACAAAACCTGCTCTTGCTTTGGGTCCTGCTCAACAGGGCACCAAAACCACGTCACTGGTTGTATTTACAGACTGACCCATCCTCCTCATTTCTGACCCAAAGCAAGAGGCGTCACAGAACATCCTGTTCAGCAGAGAGCCTGTGAATTTGCCCACGATACAGCACAACAGCCCGTGCAGGGGACAGATTCATCGCTCGCCTTCTGCCAAGTCTGGATTGAATGATGGGAGGAGGAGGAGAGGGAGTCTGACAGAGCCAGGACGCGGTGGCAGGACAGGGAGACACAGGCTCCTTACCCAAGGTGAGGGGCACGCAGCCGGAGGCCACGATCTCCCGGTAGGACTCCCGGATGAGGCGGCAGCTGTCCGGCAGGTTGTAGAGGTTCACGTTCACGTCCCCGATGTCGGCCACCCGCAGGGAGTCGAACGGTGCCGCCCCGGTGCTGCCGTTGCACCTCCTCACCATCGCGGACTCGGCACGGATCTGACGCGGGCCGAACCTGGGCGATGGCGTGGCTGGGAAACGCCACCAGGCATTGTTCCCAGCACTCCTCTCACCACGGGAAGGTGATGGCCAGAGGGAAGCACCAGCCTCCCCGGCTGGCCCTTACCTCGCTCCCGGCCGGTTGGACGTGCCCGTGTCCAGCGGAACACCGACAAATGCCGCGTCCAGTCCCTCCGCCGATGCCTGCACGGGAAGCCTCATCATGGAGCAGACCCCCACGGGCCGGGCCACGAGCAGGGCACTGGGGGGCACGTTGAACCGCGAGCTCCAGCGGCTGGGGGCTCTGCTCCCCGGAGCCAGGGGCTGGAGGAACGCTGCGGACGCGCTGGGTGAGGAGCTGGAGGTGGCCAGAGGGGCTGGGGGCCGCAGGCTGTGGTGTGAGGTGGTCACCACAGTGGTCGCAGCTGGCTTGGGAGCGCAGAGCCCAGCTCCCCGGGGCAGCAGCTGGCTGCAGGCAGCCCAGAGCAGGGGCCTCATCCTGACCCACACTCTCCCACCCTCTGTCCCGCAGGGAACGCAGCGAGGGGTGCTGCGGAGCCCGTTCCCAGCTCGGGCAGAGTGCCAGCTGCCTCGGCCAAGCCTCTCTCCAGGGATCAAAGTGCAGCCAGACACTCCACTGCCCGGAGAAGGGCAGAAATCCAGCCCAGCCTCCACGTTCACCCTCCCAGCCACCCCCTTTCCCAATGGCACAGTCCTGGCAAACACTGGGAACAAACACGGCGGTGAGGGGCAAGAGCCGGGGCAGGGCTTAGCGGGACAGGGCAGGAGGGACGTGCTGGGAGCTGTCCCAGTTTGCTCCCCTCGGGCATTTGCAGCCAGACAGCACGGCAGCATTTGCTGCAGTAAGTTTGTATTTTTAACCTGCACTTCACAAAAGCACCCGGAATGCTGAAGAATCATAAAAACGTCTCGTTAGCGGAAGGCAGAAGGGAAAGAAAACAAAAGGAAAGTCTGGCCTCAGCAGAACCACGGGGGGACAAAATGCAAGCACAGGAGAAGCATTAACAGGGATTTAAGGACCAGAGCGACAAGCTGCAGGACAAGCATTTTAGGCCATTTTTGAGGACAGAATTGAAAGGGTTTCCAGGGGAAGCAAGTTTCCAACGAATGGAGTTCTTCAGCTCAGATAAAACCTTTGTTGGGCAAATACAAACACACTTGATACTGGATGGCTCCAGCCCCTAATTCTGCTCCCTACTTGCATAGAGACTGGACCTGGGAGAGAGAGGGAAAGGCACGGGAATGATGTTCATGGCAGAAAGAGGGCTCAGACTAGAGATCCACCACACAGCAGCAGCATTTACTCTTCAAAAGGCTCCAGAGAGTGTCCAGGACATGGGACTCACTGCCAGACCCGGGCACACACAAAGCAAAGGCAGCAGAAACACACTGCAAGAACTCAGTGATGTAAGAAACAGCAGCACACGCTTTGCTTGGGTCAGATCAATGTTACAAAGGTCTTTTTTTGCAACTTTTCCCCCCAAGAGCTCATTTTCCCCGATTCCCAAGGCTCTGTGCTCTTTGCTGCACCAGAACAATGTGCAGAACCCCGAGAGCAGGTTATCCTGTGATGATCAGGGGTATCAGCCATCGTCATCTACCTGGAAACTGCAGGAGCAGCCGGTGAAGTTCCATGCAGGAGAGTACGAGACATCCCCAAGGCAAGGTCTGTTCCTCCTCCTTGGGGAATTCCACTTGGAATAAAACACCGTGTTCCACAGTGAGCACTGGAAAGAGCTGAATTCGCATTTAAGACAGCCCGGAACCAACGTTCCACAGCCCAAATTGGATGGAGAGAACCCACACAGCCACAGAGCTTCATCTTCAATTTATTGTGCAACAAGCATAAATAACTTTCTCCCCAAGTTCCTCTGAACACAATTATAGCCATGAAATCGAATGTTTCACAAACACGGCTGTTGTTATTTAAAGATTGATGTCTCCCGTCCTCCCCACCAAAGGATATTATTTCATTGAAGGAAACACAGGCAGGTAAAAGAGCAGAGCATCACACCAAGCTCTTTAAGCAGGGGCTGCTGCCCAGCCTCACTTTGTTTGGAGCGTTGTCCCTAACTGGAGAGTCTGACTCAGCCTTGGACCCTGGGGCAGCCGCCACCACAGAGCTACAGCAGTTAAGAAGAAAGATAAGCGGGATTTGAGGACGATGTGCTTCCACTATCCTGCGTACAGCTGCGAGCTTTTTAGTGCTGCCGACGCCCACGTTACCAGGCAGCACCTCACCAGGAAGTTCTCAGGCTGTCATTTCACAGCTCAGAGGAATATGAGTTTCAGACCACCCTGGTTACCTCAAGAACAGAGACTGCAGGTGCCTTTGTCAGCTTGGATTTCTGCGTGTTGTTTAAATGGTGATGTTTCCACGTAAAATGCAGCCAGACAGTGCCTCCTCCCAGCCACCCCTCTGAAAGGAACCTGCTTCACTCAACACACCACTTACAAGCCCATTAATTCCCAAACAGGAGCAAAACCAACCACGTACCTCTGGACACCTGCGAGGTCCACACACCCTTCCCCCAGAGGGTAAGGAAGCAAGGGCATCTCCTCTAGCAGGGGCAGAAATTAGCAGGGGTGTGGTTAACACTTGCTAGAGAGAAACTCGAGCTCCTAAACACAGGCCTGCAGCTTGTGTTCCCTAAAGCACTACAGGACTCCAGACAGACAGAAAGGACAGGTTCCTATGTGCCTTTAGAAAGTGCCATTTATGTGGGATGCTCGTGTTCCAGGTGGTTCCTTCACCCAGACTGGCTTCTCCAGGCCAGCAACAGGAATATTGCTGCCCAGAGGTCTTCAAACTCAAGATTTGCCAAGAAGCACATCTTCATTTTGGTTTCTACCTGGCTCTTCTCTGCCAGCCTGTTGGTGAGCAAGGTGGCTGCAGACTGGCAGAGCAGCCAGGCGATCATCTGGTCGGGTTTCAGGGTCCTGGACGCTACAACGCTGTCACCCCAGAGGCTCAGGTGCAGCACATTCGCAGCAACTCTCGCAGACAGCCTCTGCAAGAGGAAGGGGAGGGGAGATTAGCTGATCCTGCTGCACTCAGCCACATCACCAGCACGGTGAAAACTCCCCGGGCCTCCCCTGAGGCACTGCCCTGTGAATCAGAAAGCTCTTTGAGACTATTACTGTACATATATAACGTTGTGTGCAACCCTCCAATGTGAGGTCCAGTCCTGACACAAACGTCTCCTGAAATCCCTGAAATGATTCAGCAACACTCAGCAAAGACTTTTTTTTTGGCTTTGATCCTTACATTGTCCTTTGATCCTGCAGTGAGATCTGGATTAACTCCTGCACCCGCAGCCCTCCACGGCAAAACGATCCACCAGGGATACTCCCAAAGAGGATATCTTGAGGGCAACAGCTTCTTACCTTGTTGGGATCCCTCCGAAGCAGCATCTTTATCACCTGCTTCACCTCGAGGGGCACGTGGTCGGGCAGGCTCGGCAGCTGGTCCTCCCGGTAGCTTCTGCTTTCCAGCGCCGAGTCCCCGTGGCCATAGAAAGGATTGGCCAGGCCCAGGATTTCGTAGGCGATGGCTCCAACAGCCCAGGCATCGGCTTTGCTGTAGTTGATCACCGTGCCTGGACCAGGTGATGCTGTGCTCACCTGCCACGGAGAGGGGGCTACTCAAATAAACAGCTTGAGTGTGGCCTCTGTGCTGAAATTTGATTTTTAATGCTCAAATCAGCATTTTCCCCGTAATAAACTTAAGAGACTGGAACCAAAGGTGGGTTGGATCTGAATCCGTGGTGTAAATATTCCCTATTGGCATGCTCTAAGCCTCTGGCACTGCTCAGCCCACTGGGATGCTGGGAGGCGTGTGGACATTGCACCGAGGCTTTAGCCATTACCCCTGACCAGCATTCCCAGAGTCCCAAGGGCTGTCTCCTGCTGGAATTATGGAGACAGGAGACCTGCAGATGAACAACCAACACCACAGCAAGGTGCTCCAGGTCCAGCAGACAGTTAAGGGTGTCTTGGCTTTTATTAGGTTTATCATCAGAGAAATAAAAAGGAACTGTAAATAATTTCACAACTGCCTTGAACTTCAGCCAAAAGACACTGTTGCAACACAAGGACTGCTGTGTAAATCCTTAATAGTTACATGGAAAGGGGCCTGAATAAAGACTAAATTTGGAGGGAGGAAAGGCTGATTCTGCCTCTTAACATCAACTGATTAGGTTTCACCTGTTAGAGCTCAAGGTGTCTATTCGACACAGCTCAGCACAGATGTTCACCAAGCCTAACTCAAGGTAGGACACAGACCTTCTGTGCCACCAAAACTTCTAGTCCCGACAGCAGGACAAGCAGAAAGCCAGCACCACAAAGCACTGCTACAGAGGGATTTACCTCAGGTGCCATAAGGCAGCCGTTGCCACCCCGATCCACATAGGAGCTGGTGAAGGGCAGCCTCAGGCCGATGTTTTCATCCGCCAAACAGCAGCCGAAGTCGGTGATGACCAGCCAGGGGCAGCCAGCTGTCAACAACACAGGGCTGCCAGAGTTAGGGCTCGGTTTGGGAGGACCTGGCTGCACCAAACACCATGTCACACCAACACCCAGCTTGGTGTCCTCTGCAAACTGACTGAGGGGCCATCGGATCCCCTCATCGAGATTATGGGTAAAGATACTCAGCAGAGTAACCTGGTCTAGTGGGAGGTGTCCCTGCCCATGGCAGGCGATTGGAATGAGAAGAGCTTCGAGGTCCCTTCCAACCCAGGCCATTCCATGATTTTATGATTCTACATCCTGAGCGCTGGGGAACAGAGAATCCTCCATATTGTCTGCCTCTTGGGCCTGTCTCTGGGAAGGCAGGTGGGTTCCAGCGGTCTCTCTGTCTCTCTCCCCGATACTCTTCAACCAAATTCTTCCCCTCCTAATTACACAGACCTGCCTGCCTGCTATGGCTTCCTGCCCATTTGAATCTCAATCACACCGAAAAAGAGCTCAGGCAATTAAAATCTCCGTTAGAGGCTGACAGGAGAACATGCTGCAACAGGATGAAAACTGCGTCAGTTCCTGTCCCTCCCAGCCCATGTTTCATCAGCCCAGGGTGCAGCACTATTAACCTGGCCACAGGGTGGGATTTTAAGAGGCTCCCTGGGCTCTTTGGCTTGGGAGAGATGACAGAGCCAAGAGCCCGAAGCAAAGGCTCCTGCAGCATCCCAAATGTGTTCCCAGACGCTCCGGTCAATGCTGGCTGTGCTCATGCAATCCATCACCTCAGCAATACGCTCTGCCCATGTTAATGATCCAAAACCTCAGGCACAGACAGGATCAATGACTTGCTGCAGTGACAGCAAACACTAAACTAAAAATTAAACCTGAGATAATTCAAAAGGTTTGATGCTTCTTTCCCCAAACACGCAGCTGGGTGGGACTTCCCCGAATACCTACGTGACCAAATCACTTCTGTGAATTTACTGGCATTTATCCTCAGGGATCTACGTACCAGAATCTAATTCAACCAGGATGTTGTCAGACTTGAGGTCTCTGTGTGCTATTCCATGTCGAACAAGATGATCCACGCCTTCCAAGAGCTGCAGAATCATCACTGTGGAGAGGCGGACATCCGGAGTGTTCTCCCGCAGATACTGGCGCAGCGTGCAGGGGTAACTAGGCAGAACAAGGAAAAAATGGGAATTAGCATCCTGGAGCCTTATCACTGGCAGTTCAACCTCAGTGTTGGCCCATCTCATTACTGATTCTACTCCATCTCTAGCAGTGTGCTCAGACTAGGGGTGAAGTTCAGGCTTCAAAGGGCAGACAAATGGGGACAAACTCCACATTTCTCACTTTAATTTGGGGTAATTATTAAAAAGAACGGTTTGTCTTCATTGTGGAAGCACAGTTAGAACCTCAAGGACTTGGAACAGGTCCTGGGAGGCGTTTCCAAGAGCATACTCTGCTCTTTGGCAGCAGCCCAGGCCCAAGCTTTGCAGGGACAGAGTACCCAAGTCACATTAACCAGCTTCTCTCCACCTACTTCTTCATCACCAAGAAGAGCGTGCGGCTGTGGCCGATCCCTCTGGGGTTCAGGCTCAAGGGAAGGACGTCGGGATACTCTGCAAAGGCTCCGGGCAGCAGAGGGACAGAGGATGTGAACGCTCGGATCACCTGGATTATATTCGGATGAGGTTGCAGCTTCTTCCTCCCAAGGACAGGTTTTCTGTGCAGAGGAGAGACACCACAGGTCGCATCAATCCCTCAGTTGGTTCTGATGGATCACAGACACGTTGCTGTTATTGCTGGAATTACTTTCCATTATTCTGGCCTATCCTCCACACCAAAGGGTTCCCCGGCAGCGAGCAAACACGTTTGTTCTGCGCTGGAAGCCTCATCAGAGGGAGATTAAAGCTGCACAGGGTGGATTACAGGACTGCACCTTAAGCAAATAGTCAGACACTCACATCCTGGAATCCATTCACTGAGGAAGAACATGGGCAGCAGTTTCACGGCCCATTTCCCAACCAGCATCTCAGCCCAGCGTTTCCCAGGCTGACGCCCGTGCGGATCCACCGCAGCAACGGGCATGTCCCAGCAGCTTCTCCAGAGCTCAGAATCCACCCTGCTGCTTCCCAGAGCAACCTGAGCCAACCAAGGCCTCACAGGGGCTCTGCTGTAACTGGATTTCCCTACTCACAGTGGCCAAACAGGAAATTAGGTGCTTCACCTGCACTACAGACAAAGCTTTGATAAAAACCCTCACACATAACACGCTGCTTTTCATTTTACTCAAGCCCCACTAACCCTTCCATGCTGCTAACAAAGGCGGAGCCACGCACAGGCTGCTTCTCCATTCAAAGAGAGCTACAGCAGCTCTAGAGAATAACACCCAAACGCAATTACTTTGTTAGACACATAATAAAGGTCAACTTCACACTGGGAGTATCAATTTAGACCCTCTATTTTATGGCACAGGCAGGAAGCTCTCACTACCCTGAAAAGCAGGTTACCTATCCATCCGCAACACAGATCTCTCATGCCCTGAATGTCAAATATCCCTTTGGCTGCTCTGTTGCGTTCCCAGCCAGCCACATAGGGCACAGCATTCATTATTCATTTGTATTAGCAGCCAGGATGGATTTGAAATTTAAATCAGACAATCTGGGCTGTGGACTCCATTGTTTCAAATGGAACAAAAAGATGCATTTCGGAACAAAAAGATAGCTAACTTGAGGTAATTTGAAAGTTTCCATGTGATTTTCCACCTTCATGCTGTTTGCTCAGGTGGAAGAGTGGGAACTGAGTCATTTCCATTTTCCTTCTCACCAGTTTTTCTGCACTAAAACAGTTTCAACCTCCCTGTCCAGCACCCATTTTGCACCAAACCAGTTCTCAAACCTCACAGTCAAATTGTATTACAGTGAAATCATTTGATGTTTAAAACACTCAAACTGTTACTGATTGCAGGGGTGCAATTAAAAAGCATCACAATGCTAACTAACATGGTGTTTGAGCAGTGGCTCCTCCAGCCTTTACCTCAGCAAATGCCAACACATTTCACACACAGGGAAGCTAAGACACAGCCATAATCACCCACCAGACCCTGGCAGGACCCCAAATGCTCCCAAATTATCGGCACACCTTTCCAATCCCCTCTGGACCAGAGAGTTTAGCAATGCAATTCCCTGCATGCCAACAAACTTAACAATCCCCAGGTTTATCTGCTCTCAGCAGCTATTCTAGAAAGCTCTGTCCACCTTCTGAACAGTGCAGATTGCTGCAGAATTAATCAAGTGATGAAATTAGCACCTCGCCATCTCCGTAGTGCCCGTACCTGCGGCCAGAGACAGCTCCGTATTCCCCGGATAACGCAACGCCCGTGGCTGGGACGAGCTCTCGGCCCATGGCATCAAGGATGGCTTCACTCGAGGAACCAGCCTGCAACGACAATCACACCCCACGCTGGTTTCAGCTCCGAAATCACCCAGCCCCAACACAAGCTGAAAGCAGATAATCCTGCTGCTGGCACTGCGTCCGGAGCTGGATCGACTGAGACTGGATTCCAGGACTTCCCTCCCTTGAAAATTAAAGAAGGCAATTAACTACTTAGAGAGTTCACCAGGGGAGGTGGCAAGGCCTTTATCTGCAGAGAGAAATCTATTGACCGTCAGCAATCCAAACTACACCTTAACACTCACTTTCAACTTTCAAACCCAAGTGAAAGAGCCCACAGCTAAATGCCAGGGTACTTCTGGAGCCCAAGGGATTCCAGATGTTGGCATTTTGGAAGATTCTCTTGAAATGTTCACTTGTCACAGCAATGGGGAAAGCCACATGGATTTTTTTAAACATGGAAGAGCCACACTGAGGGACTGGATCACCAGTCACCCGGGCTGGGAAACACTGGAGCAGATCTTGGACAGTTATCTCATGGCAAGGGGACACAGCAGGCAGGTTACTGCTCACCCTGAGACCACCGACTCTTCGGGAAGAAAACCCACCTCTGTCCTGACACTGACAGGACACCAATTCCTAAACCACTGGCAGCAGTGGCTTTCCCATTCCTGGACCTTTCCATCAGAGCCAGCCTCAGAAAACCTTTTCTTCCCAAAACATCACCTCCATACCCAACAGCTCCAGCAGCAGCAGCAGCTCTCAGTGCTGATTCCAGAGGATGATGAATGCTAATTACCTTGCTCTGGGACTCTTCACTAACACTCGACGTCTCCAGTGTCACCTACCAGCAGCTTTGTTGTGACACACTCATCCTGCACTCCATAATTAGCGCTTTCAACACTTCAGTATTAAACATCCCAGCCAGAATTCCCCAGCAACAGACACGGGGATTCAGCGCCGACTCCTTACCGAAATGTTCCACATCATTTTGATAGCTAAGGGAAAAGCCCCTTTCGGTTGGTGTTCCACTACAGGCTCCTCTTCAGCCCCCTGGGCAGCTGAGCCACGGTCCTGCTGCACGGCTGGGAGACGGCTGCTCTCGGCGCGATCCCGAGGACTGGGACAGAAGGGAATGGCTGCTTCGTACACGGCGGCACTGCAGCCCTTCCCGATGGGCTGGCCGATGAGATACTCCTCCAGCTTGAAGCCCTGCCAGCGGAAGGAGCTCAAGGGATCCTTCTGCGGCTTGTTCTTCCCAACAAACACGGTCTGAAAGGAATACGAACAGGAAAACCCGCTCAGTTATCCCAGGCTTCCCAGCGAAGGAGAACTTGGTGTTTCAGCAGTATTACACACGTCCCAGTGGGTTGGTCCAACCTGAAAGTCTCAATCAGACTCTTAACCATTGGGCTCAAATCACTGTAACCACATGGAAGATAACTGGCAGGCCATATAATTTTGTCTGATACAATCTACCCCTAAACCAGTCTCTCCTAAAGGTGCCCTTTCCGAGGGAAGAAGAGGAACCAGGAGGGGGAGTCATTTGCTAATATAGAATATAAATATATTTTGCACAGAGAAGCTGCGGCTGCCCCATCCCTGAAAGTGTCCAATGCCAAGCTGGATGGGGCTTGGAGCAACCTGGGATAGTGGAAGGTGTCCCTGCACATGGCTGGGGGTGGAAGGAGATGGGCCTTAAAGTCGCTTCCAGCCCAAACCATTCCATGATTCTGTGGCTGTGTAAAGAAAAGTTTAACTGAACACTTCGAAAAACAGATGCATTATTACACTTTTCTCCCCCTCCATTAATAAATCAGGTTAGCAGCATTTACAAGAAAATCCAATTAAAAGCAGCAACAGGAAAAACAATATTTCCTGCCCTTTTGTGGCAGTCGACTGTGAGGGCTGGTTAGTTTGAGGAAGAGTGAATCCATAATGGGAGGGAGATGTGGGAAAACAACACATACAAGGCTGTTCTGGAGTTTCATCACAGTTCATGATCCTACAGGTCTGGTGGTACCCCAGCTGTCACCTGGACTGATATAAACCGGTGGCCTTCTCTGTGAGCTGCAGCCCCAAAGCACCAGTGACCACCCTAGGGATGCATCATGGGACAACGGGACACAGACCCAGGGACAGCAAATGGAACTGCCCAGCAGAGGAGAGAAAGCATCCTGAGAAACTACAGGGAATGTGTCTGCTGGTTGGTGGAGCAGGTGACAGCTGGCTCTGAGCACCAAAGGTCTATTTTTACCCAGGAAATATGTTCAGCACCATCCGTCCCATGTGGCCTGCCAGCACGGCCTGGCCCAGCACTGCAGGGTCCCCATCTGTCTCAGGCAGAGGGGATGGACCTGGGGATCAACGTCAGTGTCCTGGGACATGAGATCCCCACCACCAGGGCCCCAGCCCCCTCCCTCTGCGGGGGGACAGGGAGCGAGGGTCCCCTAGTTTAGGGTGATGAGGGGCTGCTGAGTGAGAGGCCTCCCCAGGATCCTGTTTTTGGGGAGGAAGAGGTGTCTGTGGGGCTGCTCCCAGCAGTGCCCACCTCTGGGGATGTGCCTGAGGGCTGCTCATTGCAGCACCCCCCACCTTCCTTGGGGAGAGATGGGGAGGTGTCAGGGAGCTCCCCACAGTGTGCCCTTCACAGGGGCCATCGGGGGGGTCCCCACAGTAGTGATCCCCCTCCCCTTCACGAGGGGTGTCTGAGGGGCTCCATAAACAAGGCTCTCCCCTCCCCTTCACCAAGGGTGTTTGGGGGGCTCCCCACAGCAGTGACCCTCCCCTTCCCTTAAGAGGGGGCATCTGAGGGGCTCCCCACGGCAAGAATCCCCCTTCCCCTCTATGGATGATGTCTAACGGGTTCTCCACAGCAATGACCCCCCACTACCCTTAATGAGGGGTGTCTGAGGGACTCCCCAAAGCAAGGACCCCCCTTCCCTTCATGGGGGACGTGTCTAAGTGGCTCCCCACAGCACTGACTCTCTGTGACCTTCATGGGGGGTGGGGGTCAAGAGACGCCTCACAGCAAGGACCCCCATCCCTTTCATGAAGGATGTCTGGAGAGCTACGCAGAGTAACGACCCCATGTGCCCTTCTTGGGGAGGGGGGTGTGACTGAGGGTCTCCGCCCCAGCAATGCCCCCCACCCCCCGTCACGGAGGGCGCCCCAGGCGCTGCCCAGCGGGATCCCCGGGGCCCGCTTCCCACCTGGATGTGGCGACACGCCGCCTCGGCCCGGCGCTGCTCCTCCAGGCGCGGCTCCACCAGGCCCAGCGCCATGGCCAGCGCCAGGCAGACGCCGCCGCGGCCCCGCCGCGCAACGGCCGCCAGCCCGCCC
>VZTI01005499.1:43997-87090 GCA_013397865.1 Struthidea cinerea
CAGCTTTTCTAACTACCATGCCGTCTGTAGTGTGGGTAGTCTTGGTTTTTTTTTTCTTATATTGTGGCAGTTTCCTCTCTTTAATAGACTGTATTAAAATATATATATATAAAGAAATTATTTAATGTAATCACAAGAGTGCCAAACACTTGGAGATGCTGGAGGGCAGCGATTCCCTCCCCGAGACGAGCAGCACTCGGAGCTTTCTGCTCTTTCTAGGGCTCGGTCGATCTCTCGTGGGGTTTTCTCTGACTTCTCTTTTCTAATCTTTCTTTTTAACTATTTTGCATGACGTGCATAAAAACAAAAGGGGAAAAAAAAAAGCGGGGGGGGAACAAAAAGCGCCTCTGGCGCCCGGGCTTGGTTCTTGTTTCTGTTTGCGATTGACTGACAGACCTCAAGGCAGGTTTTTCTTTCCTCCTTTTCTTAAATATTGTGTATGTTGCACTTTTATCCACTACACAGGGCTATTTCTGCAATGTCCGAATAAAAAGGAAAATGAAACAAAACGGAAAAAAAAATTAAAAATGCGGATCTGCCGTGTTTTCCCGTGGGCTGCCGGGGCCCAGCGCCGTGAGCATCCCTCCCTGTCCACCCAAATAATCCCAAAATAGCCAAGGAAAACCTCGCCACTCTCCAGCACGGACCCCTGTTCATGCTGAATAATTAATTGTAATTAATATTTATTTCTGGGGGGTTTTTTTGTTTGATGGGAAAACGCTTCAGGGGCACAAATTTAATGGAAAAATTCAACGGTGGGTCCTGAAAGCGGCTGTTGGGGATGGGGAAAAAGGTGGCTTCCCCTTCACAGATGGGAAAAACTGTGGAAAATGGGCATTTTCATTCCAGTATTGCCTCCCTTCCCCCGAAAACCCAAATCCTGGTGTTCAAAAAGGCCTTTATCCCTTCTTTATCCCTTCTGCCCGCGCCACCAAGGGCACGAGCCAACCTTTGTGCCCAGGGAGTAGGAATAGAATCACAGACGGGAAACGGGTCCAGGGGTGGGGCTTTATTGCGAAGAAAATCATATCTTGCACTGGAAGCAGGATGCTGCTGAGCTGGGATTTGTACGGGATGACCTGGGGGGCAGATGGATGCATTTGGGGTGGCACAGGGAGCTGGTACCCCATTTTTGGGGCGCGAAGGCTGCATGACGCTCCCCTCCCCACCGCCTTTGCTACTTACTGCTCCATTTTTAACCCCCACAGGCTCTCCCACACCCAGGGTAGCATGAGGAGCTTTGCTAAATCGCTCCCGTGAAAAATCCCCAATTATTTTCATTTTTTCCCCAGCGAGTTCAGCTCCGAGGTCGCGGCTGTGCGGGTTGGACTCGACGCACGCGGTTTTGGCCCCAGGATTTTCTGTGCTGGGGGACCTGCTGCACCTCCAAAGCATGAGATAGCCCCCAGAAGGGATTTTTTTCCCCCAAACTAATGTTTTTTGCCCCAGCCAGCATCTGGAGGTGAGCCCAGGGCTTTGGGAGAGCAGACACAGCCAGAGAGGAGCAAAGCATCCCACACGTGCTGAGGAGGCAGTGCCTGGGAGCTCCTTAGACACGAAACCATGGGCTGGATGCAGCACCAGGTTAATTAAGTTTGCCAAAAAACCCTTTTTTAATGTAAAAAACCTGATCTGTGGGCCTGCCAAACCCGATTTCCCACTTCCTTCCATACATCAAAAGACCTCTGAGCGCTTAAACCACCCTGAAACCCAGACCCACCCATGGGTGCTCCGAGGATGGGGCCCAGGCACAGCCCCGGGAGCCCCCCCAAAACCACCTGGATGCCCGGGAGAAGCCGGGAATGAACCAGAGAAAGCCAGAGGGGGAAGGGAGGCTGAAAGAAGAGGAGATTCTGCTAAATTATAAACCGCTCGTTTATATGCATCTTTCATGCACGGCACATAAATAATGGAGCAGGAGAGCCCGGCGAGCTCGCGTACGGGAGGCTGCGGGATGGAGGGCCGAGGAGAGAGGGATTCACGAGGGCTGGTGGGGAAAGATGCGCACAAGAGACCAAGCCGGGCATCCCGCACGGCCGGGAGATGATATTCTGAAGGAGGATTTAAGGATTAAGCCGGCCCCGGGGCAGGAGTTTATTGCATACATTATTTAACAGATGGCCCAACGCAGGCGGCGGCTGCCCACGGTCTCCCCGGTGACCTTGGCTGGGAGATGCCGGAGCCGGGAAGGGAGCCTGGTGCCATCACCACGCTCCGGTTACAGGGATCAGAGGGAAAAAAAAAAAAACCACCGAACCAAGCCCCAGGAGCCAGCACCCAGCAGCTCCAGAGCCAAATCCCCATGGAAACTGCAAAAATCCCCACCCAACGCTGCCCATATGGGCTGCTTGCTTTGGCAGGGGTGGGAAAAAAAAAAGGAGGAAAAAATAAAATGTATAGAAAAGAGAAAAGAGCCGTTTGCGGGTTTATTTACCGGAGGGAACTTGGCACCTTGGGAAGAGCAGAGTGCAGGAGGGACGAGCGAGGTGCAAAGGTCCCAGCGACACCCCGAGCACTTGCGAAATCCCACTGCCATGCCCAAACACGCTTTAATCCCATTTCCCCAGGGATTTTGGCGTTGGGAGAAGGTGCTAACACCGCTGCTCCTGCAGCAAAGCCAGCCCTGACCGCTCGCACCCAGAACCGGGCTGTGTTTTTGTTCACCTCTAAAGCTGCTCCTTTTCCACAGGCTTTCAGGCATCAGCCTCTGGGAGCCCCCCGGGATGACACCAGTCCCGGGGGGGCTCAGAGCAATGGACAACGATTTTGGGGCTGGATCAGTGTCCCCACCACTCATTCCCACATCACCCAGGCAATACCTCACAGAAAAAAAAAAACCAAAATCGAGGGCAGTGTGTTGCAGCCAGGGCAAAGCGGAGCAGGGGGAGCGGGTGAGTCCCCCAAAGCTCTTCCCAAAAGGAGGCCCATGGAGCAACTGCCCAAAATAAATATTCTGGTTTTTTTTTTTCCCTCCTCCATCAAAACTAGGGCATGTTAAACTAGGCCAGCACTCCTAAAGTAATTTATTTATCATGGGGGGAGCGAGGAGGGACAGCATGGGCTGTAGGAGGGGATGCTCCATCCTGCCCCCAAATGCCACGGGTTTGGGGAATAAAATGGGTCAGTTGTCCCCTCTTCCCTTGTTGAAAAATCACAATTACGCAGAAGGAAGCAGCTTTAGTGACCTTTGCTGGAGAAGACACAAAAACGGTCATTTTAACGGTATCAAACCCTTTTGGATCCGTTCGCTCGACCGTTTTCACCGCGTGGGGTTCGTGTTTTGTGTTGTGGCATTAGACAGAAAATATGCTTTAGAAAAACGAGAAATGGAAAAAGACATGAAAGCAATTCCACCCTCAATCAAAACTCAGGTTTTTTTCCCTGCTTTTTAACACAGGGAAAAACCCAGTGGCTGCCCGAAATCTCTCCACCCATCCCTGCCAGGGAATGGGGCTGGCCAAGCGGGATTTGGGATGCAGCACCATCCTGCTGGATGCTCCCCCATCAGCCATGGCCTTGGAGGTTTTTGGGGGGCTTTACCTTTGCCTTTGGGTCTCCCCGTGGGAAGGGTGGTTTCTGCTGGGGTGGACCCCCAGTGTTGCTTCTTTGGGGGCTTTGGGGGGCTGCGGGTCCCCCTTCCCCGGGATCTTTGTCCCACAGCCACTAGAGGCCACTGAGGCTCTGTGATCCCGGCTGATTTATTCCGGCAGGACATTTGGACACACATTGACACCCAAAAATCTAAAACCGGGCAAAAACGATGCCTGAAATCCCCAGAGGCAGCAAACCTGGGGAAAGGCAGCACAGGGAAGGGCTGTCCCTGAGCTCTGTTGGTGTCTCCCAGGGGCATCCCCACCCCGGGACCCCACAGGGAACAGGGGCACTTTTCCCAAATCTGGTCGAGCCGCTCAGCTGCCCAGACCTGTGCTGAGCACCAGCAGGAATTTTGGGTGTCCTGCCCCGAGCTAAACCTCTCCAGAGGACAGGGAAATGCTGCCCCACACGCAGTATCCTTCCTGGGCTCACCAGGGATTTTATGGAGGGGTCAAGAAGACGCTCCCATGGTGTGGCATTCCTTACCTTGGGAATATTCTGCAAGAAAATCCCTAAATCCCTGCTGCTGCTGCCTCGGGGAGCCTGGGAGTGGAGCTGCCTGCCTCCCCAGGCTCCTCATTTTCATTTCGCCTGGAGTCAAAATTTTCTAAGATATTCTGAACAGCCGTTCCCACTTAAGAGGGAAACATCAGACATCTTCATTTACACACCGCTCCAGGTGTCAAACTGTTGCATGACAATAACAAGTGGGAGACACCTCACCCAAAAAACGGGAGAAGTTCCAGCCGGAGCCAAATGCAGCAGCAGATGCTTCGATAAACCCAAACCTGAGAACAGCACCAGGCTCTGCAACCCGGCCAAAGCCTTCCCAGGGAAATAATCAGTGTTTGGGGCGTGGGGATTGTATTTTTCTGGGAGGTTGGGATGCCTGTGCTGCCTCACATTTGGGTATTTTCAGACCCTTGGTGGGCAGGGGAGAATGGCCACTGCCTCCTCAGGGCTGCCCCAGTTCCCAGCCTCACTGGCTTTGGAAGAAGATTCCCTGCCACAGATTTTTCCAAGACAATTCCTCCCCTGAGTTCCAGCAGGATGTGCCTGTGGTAGCAATTGCCCTGTTAAATCCGTGCTGGTGATGCAATGCCAGGAACACGAAGGAATAAGAAGGAAACCAGAGGAATTTGGGCTCCCCTCCATGCTACAGCATCTCCATTATTAATATATATAGTATTACATTATATAACGCGATATAATATTACATAATATAGCTGGCATTATATAATACATACAATATGATAGATATAATTTTTGCAGAGATAAATAAACGTGACACCCGCACGAGCCCTTTCCTTCGCAGATATCCCACCCTGCTCACCCTTTCCCATGGGAAAAGGGGAGCAAAGCGGCCGCTGGGAACATCTCAGAGTGCCTGGAGCTTTGTGTGCACGGGCTCGAAGCATCGGCCCCTTCCCGGGGTGGGGGAATAAAAGAAAATAAAGGAAAATAACCAGACCACAAAAATAAATCCCCAAACAGGCCATGTGACACAACACTCCGAAATACCCGGCGGTGAGTCACGGGTGTGGAGATGGGGCTGATCCAGCTCTGACTCAGCCCGGGCAGCCGGTGCAGCCTGTTTGTGTCCCCCCCCCCAAACTCCTGTTTCCCATTTTTGCTCCAAACCTGCTCAAATATAAATAAATACTCGGTGACTAAGAGACACGTGGTGGGGCTCAGCCCACAGCAGCCCCTTCAAGCCCCCCGAATTCCTGATGGTGCCACAAGGGCTGGACACACCAGTATCCCACAAAAGCCAGGCCTGGGAACCTTTGAAGTGTTTAAAATGTTTTTTAAAATATGTATTTTTGGAGGGGGAAACACACACACACACACAGGAGGTTCTTGCTGATGCCACGGCAAGGAAGCACTCGGGATTTTCCAACCAGCTCTAATTAATTAGTATTTTCTCAGCTTAGCATCGTTTTAAACATGAAGCACCGATTCCCATCGGTCACAGACAAGGGAAGCCGGCACGGAGCAGAGGCCCTGCCCGGGGCGGGGTGAAGCCTCATTCCGGGACACCACACTGGTGGGTGCTGGTGCAGCTGGGGTGAGACTCAGTTCCCACCCGGGTGCAATCCAGCCCCAGCCCGTGCCAAGCCACAGCATCCTGAAACATCCTCAGAGGGGTGGGAAACCGCAAGAGACGGCTGATTTGGGAGGAGGTGCCTTAGGAAAGCTGCCCTCGGGTTATTCCCACTGGATCTGGACAAATACACGGGGGTGGAGCACTTTATAGCTGGGTTAAAGCCGCCACGGTGTTTAACCCCCCGGGATTCTCCGGGCGGGGTTGATCCTGGCCTCATCCCAGGTTATTGCACCATCCCTGCGCCGCAGGGTAAGGAAAGGCAAAAGGCGGGATCAGGATGAGGCCCCGGCAGCATCCTCAGCATCCACAACCAGTTTCCATAGCAACAGGTTCGGCCCCAGATCGGCAGCGGGTGCTGGGAAGCAGGAATGAGGAGGGAGCTCGGGGGGACCCCAGGAGCAGCGAAAACCGGGGTTTGGTACAGAAAATCACTTTGCACCTCGGTGCCTCGGGAGCGAGGGGAGGCTGAGGCCGGGCTCTGGGAGCTGAGACTCAACACAGACCCTCCAGGACAGCCCTTCCAGGGAGATTGGGGAGCTGCCCCCATCCCATCACCCCTGCCCGGCACAGATCCCATCAGCCCATTCCAGCTGTATCAGCATTCCCAGTTTAATTGCCAGCTGGGAAGCCGGGAGCTCTGCTCCACCCTCCCCTGGCTCCAGCCAGGAGCAGACAGCCACGAGACCCCAAAGCGTCCATCCTACAGTCCTGAACGCCGGGAAAGCGCACACCTGGGGAGTGATCCGGAGGGAGGGCCCGGGTAGGGATGCTCCGGGCGTGCGGATGCCGGCGGGCCCCTCGCCCCCACCCCGCGGCCGTGCCCCGCCCGCGGCACTGTTACACAAGGCTCCCGGCGCTTGCATAAGCGGCAGCGGCGTCTGCAGCCTCAAGGAGAGAGGAAAAGTGAGCCGGAACCACGGCCCCGAAGCCACGCCTCGGGACGGGATCCCTGGCCGGAGTCCATATCCCACAGGAGTCCCGTGGGATCTAGAGCAGGACGTCATGCAGCCACCCCTAAACGAGGTGACACAACCCCCTGCAGCAGGACTGACCCCATCCCTTCACCACCCTTGTTGGAGAGACCAAAATTAGCAGGAATTCAACCCTTAACAGCTGGAGAAAGGCTGCCAGAACCCCCAAAGCCATCGAGCAGCCTGCACACCAGCCTTTGGCATCCAACACTCGCCTGCTGCCGCTTCCAGACCTGGAACTGGGGTTAGTCCCAGGGGAAGGCCATTTTTTAAAGCCTTTTAACCAAGCAGGTGCTGGGGAAGCATCCTGCACGGCTTGGGCTCCCAGGAAGCCTCTGCGGAGTGGGACAGGCGGGTGAGAATCGGCCCTCGGCTCCCAGTCCTCATCCCAGGGGAACGAGCACTGCCTTTAGCCAGCACATCAGCACCCGGGGGTGCCTTTGGCCAACCCCCTGGTAGTTTGGCACAGGGCAGCTCACCCTAATACACGTTGTTCAAGCCCTAAACCACATTGCTCTTGTCCTAAACCACGTTGTTCATGCCCTAAACCACGCTGTCCATGCCCTAAACCACGCTGTTCATGCCCTAAACCACGCTGTCCATGCCCTAAACCACGTTGCTCTTGTCCTAAACCACGTTGTTCATGCCCTAAACCACGCTGTCCATGCCCTAAACCACGCTGTTTCTGCCCGCTGTGGTGCTTTGGATCCGGCTCACCTCCATGGCTGTCAATGAGCACGTGGCCAGAGAGGGTTGTAGGAACCTGCAACCCCAACCAGGTCACCTTTCCCAAGGGATTCACACCCTTTACAGGGTTCCTTTCCAGGATTTCCAGGTGCTGTGCCAGCTGCACCGGGGCTGATGTTTTGACCCCAGCTCCTTCCCACCCCACAAACCCACATTCTCTCACTACTCACACACCCCTTGCTTTCCTGCCTTGTGCAAAGAAAGGATTAAAGGCCACAACAAAAAGCTCAGAAATCCTCTAATTTAATGAGCAGAGAAGCCCACAGACCTCTAGCTTGGCTTTTTAAACACGAGCAATATCATATCTGTGTCTTGAGGAGATTTAATGATTTTAACAACTAAAAGGCGCCCCGAAGAGGCAGCACACAGAGGGGACAAGCACCTGCAGGACTCACGTGCGTCCCAGCCCAGCACAAATTTCCCGTGGCAAAGGTGACTTTACAGGTGGCACAGAAGAGAGAAAGCCTGAAAAGGTCATTGCACAAGAGGGGTGATGATTTAAAACAACCTGATTTAAACACAAGCCCCAAAACCCACACTGCCAAGCCACAGGCAAGCCCAGACCTGGAGCAAACACTCACCAGTGACTCTTGGGCAGTGATGCTGCAAGGGGACAAATTTCCATCCTCCTTCTTTATATAGGGAATGATTCTATGGGGACAGCGGCCACCCCAAAGGCAGAACATTGGGACAACCAGCTCATGGCAGGGTCAGACACCCCGGGTCTGCACCCATTCCTCCTCTGGGACACCCGCAAACCTCAGCTTCAGGCCTTATATTGCCTTCAGGATAAACAAACCACAAAATCTCAGTGCAGCTGCCCTGGGAGGACACAAACCTGAGGTGCTTAAAGAGCTCCCAGCCCCAAGGTGAGCATCCAACCATCCGACTGCCACTAAAAACCATTATTAAGGTGATTCTCAGCAGAGGGCACGTGTGGGGCCCCCGAAACCCCCCAGAGTCTCTGCCGTGCTGGGGTGAAGCAGAGCTGCGGGAGGCGGCGAGGGCGATGTGCGAAATCGTGGGGCGGCCGGCAGCTATTTCTGCTCCGTGTCAGCACCCACTGACAGCACCACCCTGGGAACACAGCGAAGCTCCAGGCATCGTTTTTCCCAGAGAAATCCACCTGTACATAGCTGTACTTCCACGTTAGCCCCCAGCACTGCGAGGTGTGCAGCTCGCTGGGTCTGGGTGCAAAGCTGGGGGCTTTGGGGTCTTGGGATCTCCATGTAGGCTCCCGAGATTCCCCCTTATCTGATAGGCAGAAGCTTCTACAAATCCCTTCTCCTTCCTTCTGCTCAGGGTCACTCTTTTTCCCCTTAATTTCTTGGGACTCGGAGCAAGACCCAGGCAAATGCAACTGATTGTGTAACGTTTTGCTCAAAAAGCTTCTTAAACAGTCGCATATTTCTATTGGATTTGCCTTGCCCTTCGCTGCTGATTACTGGAGTATTTATATATAAATAGAAGCTGTCTTCCCCATAATCTGCTTGTTTCTCCTAATTAACTTGGGGCTGCTCTCCTTGGGCTCCTCAGCCCTTGGATTTTGGGGGTGCCAGCACCCTGTGGCACTCAGTGAACCCAAATCTGCCAAATTTCTGCTGAAATTGCTTTTTTAGGTGGTTTGGAGGAAGCAAAACCCTCCTTTCCAAACTTCATGTGCTCAGTATCTGCCCCATCCTCCCAACCGCCAGCTCAGGGAAGAGCTCAAACGTGATTTCTTCATCTTCCTCCCTCCTCACCAAACTTTCCCCTAATTTAAGGAACGTCTCGATTTGATAATTATTTTAATCATTATTACTCATCTTTCCCCTTTCTTCCCCCCCCCCTCAAAACTTCATCCTGGGCCTGTCAGTCACTTTAATAGCTGTTTACAACCTATCATCAAGTCTTGCATAACATCCACATGACTTCACTCAGATGCCTCCGACACCCAAAAGCTGCCCCTGAGCTCTATTTCAGGAGTGATGGAGCCCACGGCACCAACCGGCTGCATCCCCCGCCGGCATGCCCGGGGTCCTGGGATGGGGAAAACCAAAGGGAAAAACACGCCCGAAGCAAAACTATTTTGTAGTTGGCACAAGACGGCCCCACGCTGCTCCCTGGTGCAGGTTTTGCGGGTGAGGGTTTGTTTGGTGGGCTCAGACCCCCTCCCCAGCATCACAGGTAGATGCTGCATCAATTCGGAGAGATCAGGAGCTAAAAGCACCTGGAGCAGCCCCTGGATCGCAGCGGGTGCTCCCGGGGGGGGTTGCGGCTGCGGCGTGGCCTCTGCCCCCCCAGTCTCCTTACAGCGCACACCAAACACGGCAAATTCTGTTTAAAATGTAGTTTTCTAGCAAAGTTCTCCACCCCGCGGCATCGCCCGTCGGCGGCGGGTTGGCGGGGGACGGGGGCAGAGGCGCAATCTGTGCTGGAACGGCTGCCAGCCCTTTTCCTTCGGCAGGCGATGGCTGGGTTGTGGGGCGGGGGGGACACGACGGCTCTTTTTTAAGCTCTCCCGTCCTCCCCCTCTCCCTCAGGTTTCATAACCCTTCAAAGCACGAAAAGGCTCCTCCGGCTCCCGGCTAATGAGCCCCTGCGGAGGAGGAGCCGCGGCCCTGGCAGGAGGGAAGTTCGGCAGCAAAATCTCCCCAGCGCGGCTGTGACGGGGCAGGGGGGGACACGGAGGGGTCTCTGCCATAACCCCAATTCGGCCGGATCTCTCCCCAAAACGCCCCTCGGCACGAGGCTGCCCGGGCTGGGAAATCTCTCCCTCCCCGTGCAGACGCTGCGTGCAAATATTTATTTACACAGCTTAAAGGGGGTTATTTATTAAGCCACAGCTGACAACTGTATTCAAACTAATTTCTCTTAATAAGGCACTTGCGGTCACCCCGGCAACAGCACCTTAGGAGAGGACTTAATGGGGTGAAAATCCCCTTGGATGCAAAGAGGGTGCTGAGGCTGGAGATGCCATCCCCCCTTCTTAGAGACCCGCTCCATGCCCGGAGATGGAGTCCAGAAGGAGGAAATTGGGCCAGAAGTGGCTGTTTTTTGGGATAGATGTATATATACAGAGGTCACCAAAAGCAGGAGGGCATCAGAAGGGGTCCTTGCTTGCCAAGGGGAAAATAAGGGATGGCAGAGCTCCGGCGTCCTGCCTTGGGTTGGAAAACACAATGGCTGCTTTATTAACACCTGTAATTACAACACTAATTAAGGAAGGTGTGGGATGAAGGCAGGATTTCTGCTTCCTTGCACTGACCAGGGTGACAGGTTAAATTGTTGAGAGTAAGACAGCAGAAGGATTTCTCAGCTCCATCTCTGCCTCAGAGAATAATTAAACCAAATTTCCCCCGGTTTTTAAAATCCTGGCTCCATCAGCTTACCAAATGCTGTGCAACCCAGGATTTGCAAAACAAAACTCCCCAAAACCTGAGGGAAGCTTCTTATCCCCTCTGAAACCCAGACCTAAACTCACACACTAAATTACGATGGGGTTTTTTGGGGGGTATTTTACTGAACAGCCACACAGTGCTCCAGCCAGCTGGGGTGGCCCCGGGGTAACTCACCAAGAACCCACCCCAAAACAAAGGACTCACACTGGGAAGTAGAGCAGGCTGTGATTTACTGGGACAACAACGCTTCTGCAACGACAGAGAACACGACTGCGCCGAGGCACCCGGCCGGCAAACCTGCAGCACCACCGAGCATTGCCACACTGGGGACCCAGAGAGGTGACACCACAGCAGACACCAGAGGGATGTTTGTGGTCCTGGGGACTCTGGGGAGGTGGCACCAGGTCAAAGACCAGAGGGATACGCACAGTTCTGGGGACCTCAGAGAGGTGACATCAAAGCAGAGACTGGAGGGATGCTCGAGGTTCTGCAGAACCTGGAGAGCTGACACTGAGAGCAGAGACCAGAGGGAAGCTCCTGGAGACCTGAGAGAGGTGAAACCAGAGCAGAGACCAGAGGGATGATCCTGGCGACCCCGGAGAGGCAACACTGAGAGCAGAGACCAGAAGGATGCTCATGGTCCTAGAGTCTCACCTTGGAGAGGTGACACCAGAGCAGGGACCGGAGGGGTGCTCATGGTCCCCAGCCCTGGTTTCCCTCCTGTCTCACCCCCAGACAGACAGACACGAGACAGAAGCCTGCTGGGACAGGGCAAGGCTGCTACATGCCAAGGGAGGGAGTGAAAGGCAGCGGGTTCCAGATGGGCTCCACAGGCATCGCCAGACACAGTGGCACAGCTCCCTCCGTAGGCACTTGATCCCTCAATCCGGGCACCCTGGCTCTGCCTGTGAAGCTCCAAAGGCACACGTTGGCTGCAAGGGATCTCACAAACTCCTTCTGGGATTGCAGAGGGGCTGAGGGAGCCCAGCACCGTGTGGATGTGATGGGGTTTGGTCCCAGCCGCCAACCAGCCCAGCTTGTTCGTGGCTGGGCTTGATCCTCCTGGCTGTGACAGCGGCGCTGCTCTTCATATGGTCATTCCCAGCCCACATTCCCTTTGATCCACGAGACGAGCATGTTGTCAGACCTTTGTCTTCTCTGAAAGCCATCTGAGATGGCAGCAGCCAGGCAGGAAAGCAGGGACTTGAGGCCGCGGGGCTGCAGCGGGGGCTTGGCAGTGATTCAGGGCAGGGAAGAGGCATCTAAGCAAGGACAGGGCAAGTGGAGCAGGCCACTAGATCTGCTCTGGAAACTGGGCTGGGAATCAGAAGAAACCAGGATCAGAGGGAACTGCTGTAGCTGGAAGTGCTGCTCCATTTGAAAATAAAAAGCATCTACTGCAGGCAGCGGTAGGTTCCCTCCCAGGGCAAAATCCCGACTGCTGAGTGCAGGATTTTGCCCAGGCTGCTCTGTTTGCAGGGTTTGCTCTAATAAACACACACATCCCTGCAGCAGAGGAGTTGAGCTCCTTGGAGGCATTTCCTTAAGGATGAATCCCTGCTCCTGTGCCCTCGCTAATGTGCCCAAGCCTCCCTCCTCCTCCTCCTCCTCCTCCTCTCTACACGCTGCCTGGGTTGTAGCACAGCAGGTTGAATTCCAGGTTCTCATCCCAGTGACGG
Organism: Struthidea cinerea; assembly: GCA_013397865.1. Taxonomy (NCBI): domain Eukaryota; kingdom Metazoa; phylum Chordata; class Aves; order Passeriformes; family Corcoracidae; genus Struthidea; species Struthidea cinerea. Next base: position 56,476 of record VZTI01005499.1, read on the forward strand.
AGCAGCACAAAGAGCTGCTGGGCTGCGGCTTTCACCGTGGCCAGGCTGGATCCCTCCGGGAAGTCCTGCCCGCTCAGCCACAGGCTGGCTTTGGCAGCCACCAGCTCCCACTCGATGAAGTAGGAAGCTGAGCTGTGCTCCAGCCAGGCCAGGGCCACGGCCGTGGCCCACAGCATCCCCTCGGGCTCTGTCTGCTGCTGCAGCTCCACGTCGGAGAGCAAAGCCTGGACCTGGGAGCCGTCGGTGTCCCAGCCCCGGCTGCTGTTGGCCTGGCACTCGGCCGGGGAGGAGAAGCGGCGGATGGTGATGGCCGGGGGGGACAGCTCCTGCTCGCCTTTCCGGGCTCTGCAGATGCTCTCGGCCGCGCTGCCCGACAAGTGCCGGAGGCGGCCGGTGTCCTCCAGCACCGCTCCCCGAGCGATGTCTGCAGTGCTGGGACCCTTCCCCTGCCCACTGGGGACCAGGAGCTGCTGGCTGGAGTTCAGCGTTTTGTGCTCCGAGGAGGGACTGTTCCGCTTGGTGCTGTAGGAGCCGGAGGGGCTGAGGGACAGGCGGTGGCAGGCGAAGGGTGATGTCCACTTCAGCTTCTCCATGGGGATGTTGACGGCGTCGCAGAAGGCTGAATTCAGGAGAAAGGCACCGCAGGCCAGCTGCAGGGACACCTGCAAGGAAGGGATGGCAGGCACAAAGGGAAGCTCTGGCACACCAACCACTTGTGGGTAGCTCTAGAAAAAGGCATGGATGGATGGAACAGCTCTCCATCTCTGAGCAGGCCACTGGACATGGTTGTCAGAGACAGCAGCAGGAAGATTCGGGGGGATGCTCCTCTGCTCCCCTGCAGTGACCACGCAACCCCAACAGGACCCAGGGAGGAGCTGCTCACCAGGGGAAGGTAGTCCATGCTCTCACTGTCGCCCTCGGAGCTGGCTTCGCTCCCTCTGCTTGGAGATTTACTCATGAAGCCTTTGGCAGCTCGAACCAGCAGCCTGGTTTTATTGAGGGTCAGCCTGTGAGAAGATGAAAAGGTGTCTGTGACCTCTGTGCTCACCCTGACACCCATCCTCCCCTCCAAAACCACCCCTGCTCCCCAGACACTGGCACCGCACTTGGTCCCAGCTCCGGCCGCTCTCCCTGGAGTCCCTCCTCTCCCCCTGGCTTGTGTTCACATCAGACCCACGCAGGTGAAACGTGCTGAGGTCAGAGGAAGGTCGAGCTGGCTCATACCTGGCAGCAAAGAGCCTCTCAATGGATTTTTGGGCTTGTGCAGAGGAAGCCGACAGGCTCTGGAGCGGCCCTGGGGAGAAACACAGTGCTGGGGGTAAAACAAGGTGCTACAGGGGAGCAAAAGGGAGCAGAGTCAAGGTTCTGGGACACGAGGTGGTTTGTTTGGCTGCTGAATCTTTGGCAAAGCCCTTCCTCTCCCCTTGCCTCGTTTTTCCTACATGGATAATTACATTCCCACACTTCTCTGGGGGAGATTTATACCAACAGCCACATCGGCTCCATCCTTTGCACCTCAGAATGAGTCAGGCCCTGTGTTCACAAGCCTAATTTTAGGTCATAAATTTTTTTTAAATTCCCCAAAACTCAGCAGAAGCCCAAACCACAGACTCGATGCAGCTGCACCGAGTGCCAGCAGCTCTTTCCCTACCTTCAGGGACACGGCAGCGCTCCCAGGCAGAGGAGGATGGGGTGCTGGAGGGTGAGGGGCTGCTCTCCTCAGCATCTGCAACCAAGGAACTCCATCAGCAACAGCACCCAGCCAAAACCAGCACCTTCCCTCCCACAGCACGATCGGGTTAATGAGCCTCTTCGGGGCTCTGTTAATTCAGCTGCAGCTCTGACAGTGCCAGACAAGGTCCGATCCAACTCATCTTCATTAGCGGAGGATTTGGTGACAAGCGAGTGTCTCACATCCCCCCCGCCTCTAATTACACCCGTTTCATCCTTCGTGCTATCCGCGGCACGGCTGCCAATTAACTTCCGAGCATTGTCAGCAGCATGAGCTGCGATTTCAGGGTTTCGGGGGAAATTGGAGCTTCCTCGCCATTTAAGGAGATGAGCCCCAGCCTGACACGTGTCCGGTGAGCACCGTATGCAAAGGGGAAGGCAGAATTTAAAAAGACCAGAGAAGATGTCCCAAACCATTGAGATCTCTAACACCAGGAAGGAGATAAAACCCCGAGGAATCTTACTTATGCTGTAAAATCTGTGGTCTCCGTTCTGGCCACACGCTGACTGAGGACGTCCAGGGGAACAGCCACGATGCTTTCTGTTTCCCGAGCTCTTCTGCTTCCTCTGGTTGCCTTGCTTGGATGTTGCCCCTTGGCACGAGAGAAGGGAACAGCCAGTGTTAGAGAGGGACTGGCACACGCCTGGCCATCGTGGCAATGAAACCACAGAATGAGCTTGGTCAGGAACTGGAGTGACAGGACAAGGGGAATGGCTTCAAACTGGAAGAGAGTAGGTTTCCATGGGACATTGAAAAGAAATTCTTTGATTTGAGGGTGGTGAAGCCCTGGCACAGGGTGCCCAGAGAAGCTGTGGCTGCTCCATCCCTGGAAGTGTTCGAGGCCAGGTTGGACGGGGCTGGGAGCACCCTGGGACAGTGGAAGGTGTCCCTGCCCATGGCAGGGGTGGAATGGGATGAGCTTTAAGGTCTCTTCCAACCCAATGATGATTCTGTGGTCATCTCTGGGCATCCAGACCTCAGAGAAGACCTTTTCCCTGGCAATGGGAAGAGGTTCTTGTCATCGAGAGCTTGGCCATGGCCTTGGGCATGGGTCTGGTGCCAAACTGGGTTGTGGCTTCATAGGATTTGCCCTGAGAGAGGTTTCCCAGTGACACCTCTGCCAGGACAAGGTTGCACCCCTGTGCCAGCCCCACGTTACCTGTGTGGGTGTACTGCACCAGGGCGGGCAGGTAGGAGTTGGTGCTCAGGTCCACGGGCACGAACGCCGTGTACTTGCTGATGACGTTACAGGCCTTGCTGGTGTGGACAGCGCTGAGCTGGAACCGCCGCCCGGACCCTGCCACGGGAGGGACAGCGGGGTCAGAGTCCGTGGGCTCCCCCACCCCTCGCACCCAGCCCCCAGCCCCACCTCCACGCTTGGCTGTATCCCTGTTTCCCTCTAAACTCTGCTACTCCTGCTCTTATTTTACAAGCCCAGGTGCACTTTGTGGGGGAGAGGGCTGACACAGCCCAGGGACACGTGGGGCCCAGGGCAGGGATGTGGCTGCTGCTGGAGTTTGATGCCACTTCCCAGCTCCAGGTGACCAACTCCTTAAAAATAACCGTGTTACCTGGTGCACGAAGCAGAGCAATCACAGAAGCATGGAACATACCGAGACAGAAAGGACCCTCGAGGATCATCAAGCCCAACTCCTGCTCCTGAGGAGCGGGAAGGAGCATGAGCTTGGGAATGTTCCTGCGCAGCAAGGCTGCAGAAGCAGGAGAGCACAAGGCAGCTGAAGGGGGCTGTTATTTGGGAGCTATGTGAGACATTCCCTAAAATTTCGCCACCAGCAGCTCTTGTTTTCACTCCAGAGGCTGCTGAGACTGCTGGAAAGCCTTCCCGAGGCTGGGCAGGGTCTGCCTGCAGGCAGCTGTGCATTACCATGCTCGATTTCACACTCCCTCTCAGCGAGCTGCTCCAAGTCCTGGATGAGCGACTTGGCTGCCAGGTGGTGGAAGGTCTCACTCCACAGGTCTGTGTCTCCATCCTCCCGGCTCTCCCGCTCCCGGAACAGAGGGCGGATGTCAAAGGTGACTTCCCACTGCACAGGCTCGTTGTTCCTCAGCCCCTTCACCACTGCCTTGCAGAGGGTCCTGGGGGAGCGCGGGGAGCTGCAGGCGGTGCCGACATCCAGGTCCTGGGGCTCCCAGTCGGAGGAGGTCTCAGTCTCAAAGGTGAGGGATGGATGCTGGGCAGACTCTGCGGAGAGGGGAGAGGCAGATCATTAATCACCTCCTGGGGAACTGAATTCCCCACTGCCACCACAAAGCCATAATTAATCTTTCCCGACTTTCACACGGTGGCACGGAGCGCGACGCAACGCCACTGAGCCCTGGCACGGACAGGTGAGGCTGGCCGTGCCTCCCCCTCTCCCAGTTACCCAGATCCCCGGGGCTCCGGCTGTCCGACGAGGAGCGCAGGCTCGGGATGGCATCGGGTGCTTCCAAGCCCCTTGCCGGGGCTTCCTGCAGCCCGTCCAGCAGTGCCGGGGAGTTGGCGTCGTGGCAGAAGGACACGCTGCTGCGCTGGAGCAGGGCCGGGCGCCGGGCGCCTGCACCACGGATCCTGGTGGCAGAGCCATGCCGGGTGGCCGCGAGGGGCTGTGAGCAGAGCAGATGTTTGGGCTGGGTCCGGCTGCAGCCAACGGCACGGAGCTGCTCTGTGCCCTCTGATCCTGTTCCACTCTCTGCTCAGACCTGCCCTGTCCCCTCTGATCCCGTCTGCTCCCTGCTCAGACCTGCCCTGTCCCCTCTGATCCCGTCTGCTCCCTGCTCAGACCTGCCCTGTCCCCTCTGATCCCATCTGTCTGCTCCCTGCCCGACCCCAGCATGGGATGCAATCACACAGGTCCTTCCCTCTGCCCATCCCCGGCTGGGATCCGTGCCCAGACAAAGATCTCCACCAGACCTCAGGATGTCCCCAAGGGACCCTGGCCCCAGGGGCTCCTTCCCCAGACATGTAAAAGGTGAAATATGAGTTTCATCCCTCCAGACATTTTAATGACTTCACTTGGGAACCAAAGAAAAGAAGAGAGACAGAAAGATCAAGGACCAGTTGCTTAGTAACGAAAGGAGAGAGGCGCAGGGGATGGGAGAAAGGAATTTTTATCTTTTTTTCTTTTTTTTTTTTTTTTTATGAGACTGTTTCTCCACTTTCAGGAGACATGAATCCCCCACTGCAGCACCTCTGGTGCCACATCCCACACAGATGCTCCCCTCTGCAAGGTCTGGGTTTCATCCCTGTCCCCAGGGCTGTGGGAAGATCCATCTAAAACAGACAGATTCTATATTCCTAGCACAACACCAGCAAAGAACAGAGGTGGTAGAAAGCAAGAGAAGGAAGGATACTTTCTCTGGGTGACAGACACGGATATGACCTCCACCACCACCTAATTTTTGTTGTTCTGAGACCACCAGCAAAACTGGGAGCCAGGCGGCTCCAGGAGCGCTTTACCAAGCTAATATTGACATATCCTGCCAGACCCTTTCCATTCCAAACCTGCTCCTTCTCCTGCCCGAGCTCTCCTCCCAGCCAGAGGAAGCCAGCTGGGAATGGAGCTGGGGGTTTAAGCTGCCTGTGGCTGGCGCTGACCTTTCCTTCCCAGCACAGCAAGCGTGGGGATGAGCTGAGGGCTCGGCTTCACACCCCTGAAAATGTCAAGCCCTGGCAGCAGGACTGGGAGCTGGGAGAGCTGCTGGGAGCCCTGGCAGCAGGAGGGATAGCAAAACCAGGCTGCATTTAATTAAGAGCAGAATGCATGCTGTTAACCATTCACTGCCCTCCAGGAGGGAGTCGCTTCCACCCCTGCCCGCATGCCAAGGGCAGGAGGATGCTCTGGGGACCTTCGCAATACGGGGAATGTTGCCAGTACCCCTAAAACCTGCTTGTTCTTGGTCATTGATGCTGTTCATCATCCTCAGTGCTGCAGCCTGAGGGCAGAGGTCTCATCCCTTTCTGTGGAGCCCTGGCCCTGCTTCCCCTTTGCCCCTTCATCTGCCCTCCCACCCCTAACCCACAGCAGAGGGGAAATGAAAGTCCCCGACATCCCGCTCCGAGTTTCCATGGGAACACAAGTGCTGCTGGTCCTCCCAGCCCTGCAGATGCTGATTGCAGAGCAGAGCATCCCAGCAATGCCAAAGATGGCAGAGAACTATCCCTATCCTTCCCACGGATCAGTTGAAAAATCTGCCCCAATTCTACCTGCCGCAGGCAGGGCACATAACCCTGCTCAGCAGGTGTAGCATCACACAGGTTCCCGTCTCATCCCAGTGCTGCATGAGGCTGTGGATCCAGCTGGGAATCTGCTTTGGCACTGAATTCCTTTTCCCTGCCGGGCACGGAAGTGCCACAACCATGGGGAGAGTTTGAATCCTAAACTGCAGGGAGATAAGAAGGACCAGAGGAGCAGCAAGGGTGAAGCACAGGCCACTGAGGGGAAGGGGAGCAGGGAAAAAGCAGGTGCCCATGGGGAGGGATTACTATGGGATATTGGGATGGCACTCTGCTCCCTGCTTGGCTCGTTTCCCCACTGTTTGTGATGTGCTGCAGAGCTACATCTATTATCTGTATCTATTATCTGTATCTATTATCTGTATCTATTATCTATATCAATATTTTAGGACTAGTGTGAGTCAGGCCTTTTCCCTCAGGCTCTTATCCACCTGATATTTTCCTGCTTCTCCTTGCTGGCTTCCCCCGGCAGGCAAAGCCTCTCGGGGGATCACCTACCTGGAAATCCACCTGCCAGGGCTCGGGGCTGACCTGCTGCAGGTCCTGCAGCTGGGTTTTCCGGAGGGGGTTTTTCACCAGGGCTGTGCCGGGGTCGCTGGCTGTGGGTACCTTCCTGCGAGGCTTGTGGTCGGAGATTTGGGTGGTGCTGTACGCCCGTCGCCTGGACAGAGCCTTCGCGTCCATTCCTGAACGGTGGGAGAGAGGATCGGCTCCACTCTGGAGCAGGATCAGGCAGCACCACCCCCCTTGGCTCATGGTGGAGGCAGGGAGCCCTCCCCAGGGTCCTGCCAAAGCTCAGGGGGCCACACGCAGCCCTGCAAAGTTTTAAGCAAAGCAACGAAACCACAAAAGGAAATAGGAACACTCAAAATTCCTGGGGATGTCAAGAGAGCAGGTTGGGAAGGTTTTGTCTGAGGAGTTTTCAGCCAAAAAAAGCCTGACTGCATTTCCCCAAACCTCCCTGGAGAAGACAAAGGATTTACTAATGAAATTTAATTAGTGCAGACACGCTCCTGTCAGAGCAAGACTAAAATTTGCCTTGGAAAGACATGATTTCTCATTGCTTTTGACAAGTTTGAGGGGATGCACAGCACAGCTCCTCTTGGAATAAAAGGGAAGAACATCCCGTGAGTAACAGAGGTTTCCCCAGCTCCGGGGTGCAACCAGCTGCTTTGTGCCACATGCTGCTGACACAAACACCCAGCCAAGCCATGGTGGAGAGGAGTGCCACCCTGGGGACAGGGCTGTGCATCCATTCCCCCCCTCTCCTGACCCGGAAGCTGCTTTGCAGGTACAGGGATGGTCTAGCAGAGCTACCCATTTGCTCACTCCACTCCTCTTCACACCACTTGTAAATAATTATGTGGCCAAAGCTAAAGCTGCTTTGAAAATCTCCAGGGAACCCAGCTCATCAGGGCTTCCCTTGATTTCCTGACAGGTTTGGATAAAACATCCAAACCAAACAGACTTGCTCAAGCCTCAGGAGATCTGTCATCTCTCCTGCAAACTCCTCCAGCTCTTTGCAGCTGAAGACATGTATTTATCAGGCAAAAAAATTGGGGTAGCAGTGACAGGAGCTTGATTAGAGAGACAGGGGCATCACCCCCCCGCATGTACAGAGGAAACTCTGACCCGTATCCGTGTCCGACTCTCCCTCGGGATCTCTGCCCACGCCCAGGTGGTCGGGGGAGCGCTCGGCGGGGCAGGAGCCCTCCGAGTCTCTGGAGTGGTTCCAGCTCTCCAAGCCCGCTCCCTCCTCCTGGGAGTGAAAGAAAACAGAGCTGCCCGACTCCTGGGAATGCATCATGCTGTACCGCCGCCTCTTGTCCTGGGGGGAAGCACAGAGAGGGAACAGGTCCCATCACCGTGTCCGTCCACGGCTCCCAGCCGAGACAGGCTGCACCAGCAGCCTTAGCCACTATTTCCCCCCAAACCCTCGCCCATCATCTCCCTTAAGGACAGAGCTGGATTGCAGGAGACACCTCCTGACCACGCACAGAGCAGAGACCCTCGTGTACACCCCCAACACCCCCCACTGCCGGGACAGCCCCACAGACTCACGGATCTGGGGTTGGAGAGGTACGGGGAGGTGTCGCAGATGACACCGTAGCTGACCAGGCGGTCACCAGGGAACAGGCAGCTGGTGCTGACAGGGGACACCAGGACCTCAGTGCTCTCAGGAAAGACCCACTCCACGGACACGTCGCTCAGGACCGGCGCCATCGCCTTCTTCAGTGACCTGATCATCTGCAAAGGGCAGTGGGCAGAGGTTCAACACCAGCTGGACACGGGGGTGAGCCATGGTGCAAGTGCCATGTGCCGCATGGAAGGGGAACATTCCCTCAAAGAAACCCATCAGCTGATTCCTGCCCTCTCCTGACAGTCTGCTTCCTCTCGGTCTACTCTGACGCCCATCCCAGCACCCCCATCTCCCTGGCACACTTATACTTGGCAGAGCTGGGTTAATGGCTGGACTTGACAATCCCATAGGTCTTTTCCAACCTAAATGACTCCATGATTCCACAGTTTTTTCCCGAGAGCAGACAGTGATGGAGCTCAGGGCTGATCTCACGCACGCTGCCAGCCCACAGCAAGGTGGGAGCTTGTGGCCAGAGGGATCTTGCTCTGATGTGAGGCAGCATCCCCTGCTCCCATCCAGCACCCAGGAAACGCTGTCAGCCTTCACTGGTCTGAGCCCCAGCCCCTGTCCCAAGCCTGGCACTGATATTTTTGGAACAGCTCATTGCTGGCACAAGCCACTGCCAGAGATCAGCAATGCTCTGCCAGTTCCACATGTGGAGAAGACCAATATCCGTGAATACCTCATGGACAAACCTCCCAGGGAGCCATCTACATGAGCTTCCCTGCACGCCCAGGGAACTGAACACCCGATTTAGAGGCAGAACAGCTCAAATATTCCCTATTGTTCCCTGCTTTTTCACAGGCTCGGGAAGACACACCAGGCTGTGTTTTATAAGGCCATTAATTGACGCCTCAGACTGCTGAAGGCACCGAGCTGCACAGCCTGCAAAGCTCTTATTAATAGCTCTTATTAAAAACCTCTCTCTCCACTGTCTTTGCTTTTAATTTACATCAGGAATGTTGATGCTGTTCTGTCTTAGAGAGGTTTTTGTGCGCTCCAGGTTCCTGCAGAGGGGGGAGTTGCCCAACTCCTCCTTGTGAGATCAAGAAGGTAGGAGCTGGCTTTTTGGAGATATTTAGGAGCTAAAGACCCAATTCTCTCTGGGTTTAGTCATGCAGCAGGTGACAGGCTGGGCTCTGTGCGTTCACCAGGGGACAGAAGCACCCCTACGCCGGATTTGAAGCACACGGTTTTACTCTTCATGGGGAGAGAGGGAATGGAGAGGCTTTAAAGTCGGCTTAATAAGCAAAGCCATCACAGCGCATTCCTCCCGCTCCAACCCCGAGTCCCTCTCGCCTGAGCAACGCCAGGGCTGAGCCCGACTTCAAAACTAATTGGCTGCTTTGATGCCGGTCCCTCTGCCCTCGCCGTGTCTGAGGCAGAGCTGCCTTTGAAGGCAGAGCTGCTGCATCGCGGCCATCGCGGCCCCCCAGCCCCAGGCGGAGGGGGAAACACACCCTCCCACTCCCTCCGACGGCCGGACACGGAGATGCTCCTTCATCCCGTCCCGCTCGCCCACCTGCCGCGAGGGGGAGCGGGGAAGGCAGGGCCAGGATGGGGAACGGACCCGCTGGGAGCCGTGGCCTCCCCCTCGCTGAACCAGAGCATCGTTAGAGCCTCACGGGGGGGCCCTGGGGAGTGCGGGCTGTACCTTGGGCTGCAGCCTCTCGCCCTCCGCCACGAACTCGGAGTTGCCCCTGGACACGGCAGCCAGACCTCGGACCAGCCTCCTGCAGGCGTTCGGCCCGATGCCGAAGCTGTAGCACCTGCAAAGGGACAGGGAGAATCAGGATCCAGAGGAAAAGTCACCCCCCAGCCCCATGTAGCTCACACACTCCCTCAGGCAGAAATTCCCTCAGGCTTTATCCCGCTTCGATGTCCAGAGGAAGAAAGCAGCCGCTCTTTTAGGTGGCTGGCAGGAGAGCTGGGAACCTCCCAGCACCTAAAGCGGCTCCAAGAGAGCCGGAGAAGGACTTTGGACATGGTCACGGAGCAGCAAGACAAGGGGGAATGGCTTCCCACTGACACGGGGCAGGGTTAGATGGGATATTGGTAAGAAATTCTTCCCTGTGAGGGTGGTGAGGCCCTGGCACAGGGTGCCCAGAGAAGCTGTGGCTGCCCCTGGATCCCTGGCAGTGTCCAAGGCCAGGCTGGACACTGGGGCTTGGAGCAGCCTGGGACAGTGGAAGGAGCCCCTGCCCATGGCAGGGGGGTGGAAAGAGATGGGCTTTAAGGTCCCTTTCAATCCAAACCAAACCATCCGGGGGTTCTATGAACCCCCAGCCCCCTCCTCTCAGCAGACCCCAAACCCCTTCCCCGAAGACCAGCCTCCAGCAGTGACATTCAGGGGTTCCCAGCAGGGCCTCCAGCCTTCCCCTCCTCTGCAAACACAAACAAGCTGCTTTGCTCTCAGTTCAGCTCTTTTCCCTGCTGGCTGTGGTCAATAGCACTAAATATCCAGTAATTATCTCTGCTTGCAAGGAAAATAAATGTTTTCTCAAGGAAGGAGGATCAAGCCAGGTGAGGCTGCTCCCCCGACTCCCAGCTCTGAGAATCAGGATTTGGTTTGGGTTGAAGGCTGGAAGTGGAGCTGGAGCCCAGGCAGGGAGGGCAGTGCTAGGTGGGGATGGATGTGCCAGGAAGCCAGGAGGATGGGAATGGGTGGGATACGGCATTTGGGCAGCGCAGTGGATTGCTGAGAAAGCACCTTCAGCAGCAAACTGCATCTGCACAAGGGGCTTTTCTCTTGTAGGGTTTTAATCCTCAGCTGGCAGCAAATCCTAGGCCAGCCTCACACCCCTGTTAAATAAGGCTCTGATCTTCTTTTAAGATGGGCCATGCCCAGGACTCTCCCTTCCAGGGTCACCCGAGACCACGCTCCAGCTCTGACTGCATTTAAGCCTCCCCTACAGCTCCCTAAGAGCGAGGGGTGGGATGGTGGGATGCCCTCTGCACTGGGAAGCAGTCAGACCTCTGTGCGCTTACAAACCCACAGAGCAGCTTCCCTGGTAAGCCCCGAAGTCTGAGAGATGGAAGAGGAATCAGGATTTCTTACATTTTTCTCATGTTTTGTGCCCCTTAAAGAGGCAGAGGAGAAACCAGAACAGCCTGTGATCAGAGCTGGGGAGCCAGGCTGGGAGCTCGTGCACAAATCAGCTGCTTTTTACATTGCTCCCTTTCAGCATATTCAATTCTGCACAGCCCCATCCTGGAAGCAGCTGGGGCCAGCCCCAGATGTGCTTTAAAAAAAATTTAAAAAAAAAAGCAAGGAAGATTGTTGGCGTGTCAATCTCTCCTAGCAGGAAGCATCAGCCGAGAGCTGTGAAGTTGTCAGCTCAATTATCCTGCTTTTGATTGTTTAAAAAGCATCTGAACTTCTGGGATCCGTTCCAAACCCTTTGAGGTTCTCCCATGGCTCATAGCAGCAATCTCTCCTGCCTCTGTCTCTGAAGTGGGGACGTCTGTGAGATGGAGCTGTGCTCAGGGAGAGGCACATCCCAGCCTGTGCCAGGTTTCTGGCCCTGCAGGGATGAGCCCAGCTGCCTTCCATACCTGGTGGAGCAGGAGTGGTCCCGCAGCAGCTCCAGAACCTTCCCGGGGTTGCTGATGGCCCCGCCCGTCAGCAGGAAGAGCAGCCGGGGGTGGCCCCTGTGGATGGGCTGGCGGATGAGCCACTTCAGCGGGGATAAGAGGTTGATGCTGCCCATATCAGCCTGGATCCTCCTGATGCTCTGGCAGGCGATGGCCAGGCTCTCCTGCCCAAAGGAGCAGTGGAATCGTCAGCACCAGCACCCTCCGAGCACCAAGGAGCACCACAGGAGAGGCTGAGGGAGCTGAGGTTGTTCATCCTGGAGAAGGGAAGGCTCCAGGGAGACCTTAAATCCACTTCCAGTGCCTAAAGGGGCTCCAAGAGAGCTGGAGAGGGACTTTGGACAAGGGCCTGGAGTGACAGGACAAGGGGGAATAGCTTTAAGCTAAAAAAGGGCAGGTTTAGATTTGGTACTAGAAGAAAATTATTTACTATAAGGGTGGTGAGGCCCTGGCACAGGTTGTCCAGAGAAGCTCTGGCTGTCCCATCCCTACCCCAAGGCCAGGCTGGACCAGGCTTGGAGCACCTTGGGATAGTGGAAGGTGTCCCTGCCCATGGAGGGCAGGGTAAGATCCCTCCCCACACAAACCAGTCTGTGATTCTGTGGGCTCACCCACCTCACAGTAGGCCTGACTGGCAGGAAAGAGGGTCTTGAAGGTGGATCCAAACCCAATGACGTTGAAGAGACACGCTGGCATCAGGCTCTTGAGAATGACCAACAGGGCATCCTGAGGGGTGGAAAGCAAACCGACATCAGCACACTTGGAGTCTCCCTGGCTGCCCCAACGTCACCAGTAAAAGCTCTGCCCAGAGCCATCCCACCTTCATCTGACGACAAACCAACTGCTTCTTTCCCATGCCTCCATATGACCCCGCTCTTTTCAAAGTCCCCTGATGTTATTTGGGACGCGAAGCAGTGAGGAAAATGGGGAGTCTTTGGGGGAAAAAAAAGACAACAAAGAGCTGAACGAATTTTGCTGTTTGTTTTTAAGGGATTCAATTTGTGCTGGCAACACAGTGCTGCAGCACAGAGCTGGTGGGTGAGAAGCAGAGTGTGAAATTGAGAAGTGCGACACGCAATGCATCTCAATGCCTAAACTTGCAGAAAATAAACAAACAGCTTAAAGTTACACAAAAGGAAAAGCCTCCCCCATCCCCAATTCTCTTGTATTCATAGCTGGCTTCAATTAGAATAACTGGGAGACGACAGTTTTAAGCTATTTTCTTTACCAGAGGTGGTTATCTAACGTGTCTATTCCTGGGCTTTACATAAGGCAAGAGCAACTTGAACTGTCACAGCGATGTTGTGGACAAGTCCAGGACAGAGCTTGTGATCTCAGCAACTGGGCAAGAGCTGCCCAAGGAGCTCTTGAGCTTGTAGGAGCAATTATGTGGCAGGAGAGGAGGCCCATTTAAAGCAAAGTGTTTATTTAAAGCAAAATGTAAAGCAAAGTGTTCAGGAGCAGCTCAGCCCTATTTAAATGCTGATCAAGGCAGACTCCTGCCAGTCTGCCGAGGGCAGCAGAAACCCTCGAGCCAGCCCCTGGAGGAGCTGCCAAGGTCAAACGAGCAAGAACAGCCTCCTTGAGTTGTCCTACCAGTGGCAAAGACCGAGTGACCACAGAGGGACACAGTGAACCCCCTGCATGGGACCAGCAGGGATGTGGTGCCGGGTCAATCCAGCTCCCAAAGCCTGTAAGACTCAGCAACAACGCAGAGCTGGAGCACTGAAAATCAGTGGAATAATGTACAAGAACAGGGCTGCCCTTTAACAGGCTCTGGAGTGCTTGAATCCAAGCTGTTATCTCAAACCTACGAGGATATATTTATACCACTGCTCCCAGATGGCTCCTGGGATGCTGGCTCTTCCAGATCTCATTGCTGACATCCCATCTTGGAACTCATTACAAGGGAAAAAATACAAATTTCCAAATATTTCTCTTAAAGCACTTCCCAAAATGGGCAACTGATGCCTGCTTGCTGTTTCAGCAAGCAGAAAGATTTATTGCTTCTTATGGTAAATATTGATCTTGATCCTGTTGCACTCAATAGCTATATGGCAACTCAATAAGGAGGGATGCTTGCTTCCAGAAAAGTCAATTCCCAGTTATTAGTGTAGTTTTGCCAGAGAGCACCATCACAGCCTGGCTCTTCTCCCTGGCTGCATCAGGGTGGGAAAGGAACTGGCTGCAGGAAATTTAAATCCCTGAATTTTCCACTCCAGCTGCTTTGGACGGGTGCCCTCCTGCTCTGCATGGGCCCTTCCATCCCATCCCTGAGTGCATCCTGAGGCTGCACAGCTCCGAGCCCTGTCATGCCATGCATCCAGCCAGCTGAGAATGATGCAGAGGGTTCCACCAAGCAAACCCCACCCAAACCCTCTCAGAACAGCCCCTGCTGTGTGGTCCCTGGTGTCTGCGAGTGGCAAACAAGGATGGGACACTCAAAAGAGGGACAGTGGGCTCCTCCCTTGAGGTATCTCCTCCAAAATCTTCTCTATCTCCCTCAAAATATTTTTTTTCTTGAAGGGGAACAGCCTTTTTCCTGTTTCTACAGCCCTCCTGCCATGGGGTTTCCATTTCAGGACCTCTCAGAGAAGGGCTCTGATCCTTCAGGTCCCCATCCCCAGGGGACAATCCTGCCTCCACAGAGGCTGCAGAGACTGTGGTGCCCAAACCCAGCCATGCTGTGAGCTGGAAAGCAAAAATCCACCCTGGGACAAGATTCCCAGGCTCCTAAAGGTGCTGGGGGAAAGGGGTACAAGCCCAGAGATGTCCCGTTCCCCTTGGGAACAGCCTCCCTATCCCAGGGGATGTGCTGCAGCCGTTCGCAGGCTCTCCAGCGCCCCAATCCTTGCTGCTGAAGGTGTCTGTCCTTCGGCAGTTCCCATGGAAACTGGAGACAGACTGAAAAGAGATGTGCTAGAAGATGGACAAGCTCAGGATTGGGTCTGTGGGAACCTCATGAGGTTCAACCGACCAAGTGCAGGGTCCTGCACTGGGGCTGGTGCTGGGTGAGAGCCACATCTGACGGGGGAGCCTCAGACCCACAAAATATCCTGACAACGCTATTTTTTATCCAGAGGTCTCGACACAACTCCCATAACCATCCAACAGGCTGCTGGTGTTCATTTGTGTTTGGAAAAGGGATGTCTCATGTTTAAATCATTTCTGTGGGTGCACTGAGGTGCCCATCAGCAAAACCTCTCCTAATGCACGGTCAGCATGTCGCTCCCCTCGTAGCTCCCTGGAGGTTTCCCCCTAGGCAGCCATCACCCAAACCTCTCCTGGAGACAGGGAGAACTGGAAAAGGGATGCACAAAACATGCCAGCAAGAGAGGGAAGGAAAATAATTTTGCATTTTATGTGCTGATAGGAAGAAGGGGAAGAGAACGGGGGAGAGTCACCTTCGTTGCAGGTACCGAACAAGCGCCAGAGCTGAGACGACTGAAATACAGCCCATAATTACCCCCCATCCCCTGATAATGAACACTTCTGCTCTCAGCACCCCCACTGCTCTCTCTCATTCATCCCTGTCGACAGGCAGGTGCTTCCCTCCTGCAGGTACCTTGGCACGGTCGATGTTCACACCGCTCATGCTCCTGCTGCGGTCTACCAGGAAGATAAACTCCCCCTGGGCTTTCCGGAGGCCTGGCTGCACAGTCCTCAAATCAGGGCAGAAGTTGAGCATGATGACGGGGTGGTGGGGGATGTCCTTGTTCAGCCGCTTCCTGATGATTTCCGTCTGAAAGAAAGCAGGAGAGAGCTCAAGAGGTTCATTTTTCCACCCCGTTTCAATTGGAGGGGAATCAGAGCAGGGGTAAAAAATGTGAGTGCATGGCCTTTTGTGGGCCAGAATCTGCTTGTTCTGGCCTCAGAGGTGACAACACCAGGGTGGGCCAATGTCCAGGTGTTCTGTTGTGTCCATACCCACGGTATTCCCCATCCCTGGCAGTGTCCAAGGCCAGGCTGGACGGGGCTTGGAGCAGCCTGGGACAGTGAAAGGTGTCCCTGCTCATGGCAGGGGGTGGGACAAGATAAGCTTTAAGGTCCTACCCTTCTGCGATTGTATGGAGCAACTGCACACTCAGATAAAAGCCTGGAGAAGAAATCAAAAGACCTGGCCCTACCCAGCACCTTGCAAAACTGATTCTCCAAACATTTCATTAGATCCTTCCCAAAAACGTGGTTCATTAGCACAGCTTAGCATCCCACCAAGGCACACCAGAGGTTATTTCCATGGTCACTCACTAATGAAGTGTGAGATGCAGCCCTTGATATGCTGCATTCACCGCTCCAATTCATTCCTGCCACCTCTGGTTTGCTGCTTTTTCTGCCCATTTCTTTTATCACTTTTCTTTGTAGGGATTGAAAGGCTTTGGAAAGCTGAGCCGGCTGCTCCGGCCATGGTTCGATAGGAACCTGCGTGATCTGTCTCTGCACTGCACACAGCTCCATTGGCTCTCCGCATTTTCTCTCCTTCTATTTCAAGTATTCATTACAAATGGGATAAAATTAAACTGGTAAAAACCGCCTGTGATGGGTTTATAAAGTGCTGTTACATGTGTATCGAGCAGCAACAGGTTCACGGCCTCAGCTGCTTTGGAAGGAGCTCCAGGACCCCACATCAGCCCGGCTGTGGCCTTTCATTCCTGGGTCTGAGTGTGGAAACAACTCCACAACAGCAGATCTATCCTCAGGGGCTTTGTTTGCCTTCTTCTCCTCTTTCTGGCTGCTTTTTTCATTGGTTTCACCTGGAGTAAACCAGACCCCAGATAACTGCGCTTGTTTTCTCCAGCCATGAGTCACAACCCTCAATCCATGAGCTGACGACCAGCCTTTGTTCTCTATAACTCGCTAACTCCCTGTGGCTCAACACACACACACGAGCTCTGCTTTCAGCTCCTCTGCCTGAGTGCTGCTTCTCTGACCCAGTGAAAAGACAGGTCCCACTCACAGGAACGAGCCAAGCTCCCACTCATCCTCCTGCCTTTCCCTTCCATGCTATGGGGTATAAATTAATCAGCTGCTGAGAAATCAAAGGGCTTTTTCCATTTCCATTTCCATTTCCCTCCAGCCGTATGACATTATTTTGTTTAACAACTTTTCCAGTTTATCACATTCCAGACTAGAGTGTTCCTTGCTGCCTCTGTCCAAAGACTGAATCGTGGCCCTGGAACAGAACTCCCTGGAATGCTCTTGGGTATCCACGACATAAATTTCCTGTGGGATCAGGATAAGCCCACATGTTGGGATTTCTCACTGACTCTGGAGGGAATTTTACAGGCAAATCTTCAGTAAACAGCTTCAGAGGTGCTGCTACAGGTCAGCCAGAAAAGAAAACATCTCCTCACCTCCCTTCCGTTCCCCCTCACCCATTATCCAATTACCGCAAACTAATCAGATTTTGTCGAGGAAAGTTGATTCCAGTGTGCATCCGTCCCCACCAACCTGCAGCTGACAGCATCCAAGCCTTTTGCATAACAAACTGAGGGAGGAGAATTAATTATCATTTGCTGCTGAAATTTCTGGGCTAATTTAATTTAAGCTGAGAAGTGGCCAGTGTCCTGCTCTGAGCAGCAGCAATTGCAGCCCATCATCTACCCCAGATATTCCAGGCATTTTCTCTGCTCCCTGCAGTTGTTTCCCAGTCCTCCTGGGGCACAGGTGGCTTTCCTGCGGGGAAATGTCTCCAGAATGATCCCCCCTCAGATAATTTGACATGCTAAAGACGCAGAAATAATTAGGGAGCCATCCGAGGCGTAGCGTGGGAGTTTCATCTCATTCCACCTGCCACACGCTGCACACAATTAGAGGAGACGCCTGCGGAGTCCCAGCCCTGTGAGAGAGAGCCGAGGGCAAAGGGAAGGAAGGAGAGGAGGGTTGACAAGTCTCTGGTGCAAGGAGAAATCTTAGCAGCGCGGGGAGGCACCCCTGCAGCAGGTCCGGGATATCTGCCAAGAGGGACCCAGGATCAGACACGTGGAGAAGGAGTTTAGGGGGAAATGAGCATCCCTGGGCACACAGCAGAGCCCCGGCTGTGTAAAACAGGAGCTGACACCAGCAGCCCTGGCTGTGGCCACACAAGCACAACCTTCCCTTAGGGGAAGACGCCCACCCTGGAAATCCAGAGGGCTCTGAGCTGTCCGCTCCTCTCCGCTGATCCCAGACGCACCAAAGTGCTGGGCTGTCACTCATTCCTTCAGAACTGCTGGAAGACGAGGCGCAAATCCCAGCGCAGATATTTTTCTCTTTGCTGCTCAGCAGAACAAAGAGAAGTCTCTCCTACCTTGTCTTCAGTTCAGCTCATTATTCCAAGGAAAAATCACTTCTTTCCCTCTGACAGCTACCCAGAAACAGTAAACATTTACTGAGCAATTAAAAGAATATTTTATTCTATGTCATTGCAATAATTATAATACCCTTAATGCTATCACAATGCACCTCTCTAATTATGCTATGCTAGACTAGCACTAATTATACACACAATAACCATCTCAGACCTCCTTCCACTCTCAGTTCATCAGCAGCACTGCTGCATTTTCCCCTCTTCCTCCACACAAGCCCCTCTCTGAGGGAGGATGTTGAAGGTCTCATTGGGACAGTGATGCTGGAAACAAGGAATCATCTTCTAGCTCAGCTCCAGTCCATGGAAAGCCTCAGCTAACACCTGCAGCTTGTGTTTCTCACCTTTTTCTTGGCACTGGGGTCTTTCTTAGTGCCTTTAATGAAATCGTTCTTCCCCTTCAGATGTCGTTCATACTCTGCAGGGGTCATGTCACCCTCTTCCATTAAGATGTGGGGCATGTGGGGCTCTGGAAATGCAGAGAATTGTGTGAAGAACAGCCGTGGTTACACTTTGGGTCTGGCAGAGATGCAGGCAGCCTTGGCTGGGAAAACAGCAGTATCTGTGAGCTTGGGGAGCTCAGAAAACCCTGAGAGGGGCCAGGATTACCTCCTGGGAAGCCTAACCTTGACAGTATTTGCAAAACCAGCGCTAATCCAGCTGTCTCCAGAGCTACAGATGAGGATCCCAGGAAGGGGCAAGACCAGCAGAGGGGAAGCAGAGCCCACCTACCACTTGGATGGATCAGGATCTCCACGGGTCTGTCGAAGGAGTGTTTGTTGGCCAGCGTGATCACGACGCTCTTGGCGGAGCGAGCCGAGGGGTCGGCGTCTGCTCGGATCTCATGTGTGGGGCTCTCAACTCCTGCCCGGGGGAACCGAGGTGCCGGTAGGGATTGAGGATGGGGGAGACCAGGGAGAAGAGATGACAAGGTGGCAGAGGACAGGAGCCCACGTTAGCATCAGCCCTGTACTGGTAAATCCACCCCAGCACAGTTAAGTTGCCAACACAGATATGCATTGAGGAGGAGGAGTGTGGACATTGCCTTGGGGAGGCGACAAATCAGCCTTGTGCAGCAGGACAGCCCCAGTGCTCCTACCTGCCAGCAAACACGGCCCCCGGATCTCCAGGTGGAAGCTGAACTCGTACTCAAAGGGGTTGGTGGCCTCACTGTCCAGCAGCTGAGCCAGGCAGAACCTGCCCCCTTGCTCTGGGCTCCCCGATCCGCAGAGGTGCTTGTCCCTGCCGGTGAGATAAATCCCAACAAACCCTGTGAACGTGTTCTATCCCCCCAGGAACTGCAGGGCTGCCGGAGGTAAAGCCTGCAGCCCCTCTCCAGCCTCCTGCAGCTCCTGCTCAGCCAGCCCTGCATTCCCCAGGATCAATCCCAGACAGAGCCCACCCCATGGTTTTCCGTACGTTCGGAGCTGGTGGCTGGAAAGGCTGCTGGCGTTCTCCAGGCTGGGCTGGGGGACCCTGGGGACACACACAGCTGGCAGGAGGACCCTCACCGCCCCGCTGGGCAGTGTCTGCAGCTCAGAGGAGGTGCTGATGAAGACGGAGACACTTTCCAGGGGAGGAATCGTGCCCAGGTTGGCCACAAAAACAATCCTCTCCAGGTCCTCATCCATCATGATCCTTCCTGCACAGAGAGAGGACCACACCAGGTATTGCAACCATGGAAAACGCTCCTTTCCAGGCCTCCCACAACCCCCCGCCCTGGATCAAACACCCAAAGCCACCCGTGCTGCACATATCAGCTTTCTTTGAACAGCCTCAGCTCCTGCATCACACCTTTGGCTGCCCAGAAGCAGCAGTGCTTTCCAAGATGGGTAAGACCGATATTTTTGGCAGGGACATGAGCACCACAACCCCTCAGCCTCCCAAAAGAAGGCCTCTTGGTGCCACAGCAGACACCAGCCAGCCATCCCCCGCCACTTCCCCATTTCCCTTCCCCTCCTTTTCTCCCCACATTCCCTAAAACACCCTCAATCACCACTTCCATCACCAGCTCTTCCAGGGGGGAGGCTGCAGCTGTCGAAGTAGGTGTCATCTATCTTGGCTTTGTCTTTGATCTGCACTGTCACCGTGCGCCGGCACACGGCCGCCTCGAAGCCCACGACAGTCGTGCCCTCGTCCACGGGGTACACAAAGAGACCTGCCAGCCAGGAGGGGTGTTAGCAACACCCACCACTTCCTCGGACCCACCAGCCAGGTCCCTCTTGGCACTTCCCAAGTGGGAAAAAAATCCCACTTGTGGGATTTTTCACGCCTAAAAAGTTGGAGACTTGGACACAATACACTTGGCTGTGCTTCCCACCAGCATGGAAAGGTTTAAGGCATGCACAGAAACCCCGCACTGCCATATCCTGGCTCTAATGTTCCCATTCCAAGCTTTACTCCTTGAAACTTGCCTTCCAAAGCCTGGGGGTCTGGGTTGTGGTAGGTGAGCAGGGCTGTCATCCCAAAGGCATAGCCGCTGACACAGGATGTCACCTCGGACGCGATGAGGGGCAGCCGGGAGAGGGTCACCCGGTTAATCAGCCCTGGCATCTTCCCGGGGGTCTGTGGGTGATGGTGGGGAGCTGGAGAGAGAAAGGTGAGAATGGATGTGGAGCCCTGAGTGCCCAAAATGTTTGCATGGCTCTACCACCTCATTCTGAAGCCCTGAGGACAGAAAGGTGAGTGACCTGGGACAGGAGGAGATCTGGGCTTGATGACTGCAGTGATAGGGATGAGGATGGAGCAAGACCCCGGTGGGAAGACACAAGGAAAACCCTTGCCCCAAATCCCCATCGGCACAAGGGAGGAGGTTCAGATCAAACCTCCCTGGCCGGGGACAGACAGCCCCGGAGGTCCACACTCCCCAGCTCCCACACTGCTGGAGTCTGGACAGAACAGGTTAACATCTTCTTCTATCCCTTTTTCTCCTCATTATCCTCCAAACCAACAACTTTCTCCAGGATAAGACTATGATGATGAGAGTTTTCCTTTATCCTGGGGAAGGAAGTGCAGGCAGGCAGAGCCAGGCATCCTCCTGCCCTCCCATGCCCTTGCCCATCCTCATCCTCGCTGATTTCGGGGAGGTGCTGCTGCTCTGCTGTCCTGCATCTCCAGATCCTTCCTGCACGGGCTGACTCATCCCTCCCTGTGCTCAGCCGACACATTCAGATGCAAAGTGACTCCTTCTGCCAATTACATTCCAACTCTTTTCCCTAAGCAGGTTTTCCTCCGTTCCAGCTCCTCTCCCCCAAGCCTCAGGGTTTCAAAGGAGACCTTTCAGGTGGATTTTAGGGCCACATCCCGCTCCCCCGGGGAACCGGGAGAAGTTGCTAGGCAGCAGTTCTCCCTGGCTGGCTCTGCAATGCTTTATGCAGTGATTTACGAGGCTCAGGAGGAGCCAGCAGCACTGAAATACATCAGTTTCTCATTCCCTACCAGTCCTGCGTTATTAAAACCCACCTTAATATGCAAATGCCACGGAAGACATCAAGGCCACGAGCTCGCTGAGTGCTCGGGCAGGAAAACGGCGTTAAGAAAGGAAGAAGGGAGAGCCAGGAAGAGCAAGAAGGGCTGTCCGGGATGGGGTAGAGCAGCTGGGAAAACCGAGCAAAGGAAACAGCAGCAAAAACGATGATGGAGGGCAGTAATCCCAAGGCACGCCCCTGAATCCCGGCCAAAAACCTCAGCCATTCCCGATTGAATCCACCTCTCCTTCCACCACAAATGCTGCTCACGCCAGGAACTGCCCGAGGAGGTCCAGGATGCATCCATGGGGATGCAGCCCTGCACAATGAGGAGATAAACGGGAGCCAGGGGAGGCCATCCCACACTGGGATGCTCCCAGCTGTGCCAACAGGGCTTGGGAAGTCAGGAGCTGGCAAGGGTTCACCTGCACAGGGAGAGATAATGAAGGTCCCCTCACTGCGAGATGTGGCACAGCCCATCAAGGTATCGGGAAGTGATTAAATGCCAGGAGGGGGAGGAAGGAGGGGGAA
This sequence comes from Struthidea cinerea, assembly GCA_013397865.1. Lineage (NCBI taxonomy): Eukaryota > Metazoa > Chordata > Aves > Passeriformes > Corcoracidae > Struthidea > Struthidea cinerea. The sequence continues at coordinate 78,517 of VZTI01005499.1, forward strand.
TTATTTTACCTTAGGGAAGAAATAATAATGGGAAGCAGCTCTCTACCAGCGTGGCACAACAGGAATTCATTATGGGGCTGCCAGAGGGGTGAATACAGGCTCCAAGAGCGTGACTTCAGCTTGGAAGCGGGGACTTAGTGCAGAGCCATGGGTGAGATCCAAGCCCCTCACATCTCCTGCGCCCATGGGAGATCGGGGACACAGCTCCCCTGGGAACCACTCTGCCAGCAGGGATTTCTGCATCACCCGGGCCAAGACAAGCACTAAGGGACCCTTAGTGGGATGCAGAGCCCTGTGCCATGTCCTGTGTGAGCCAACCAGGAAGGTTGCACCTCTCCTGCAGCTCCGAGGTGGCTCAGAGGAGCCTGGCACCAGCCCTTACTGCTGTGCCAGCCAAAAAATCGACCCCACAAAGATAGGGAGGGCTCAGAGGGCTCTTCCCGGCAAAAACCCTTTGATAGGGGACGCTGCCAGCAGAGCCATGGGGCTGCTCCACACAGCTCGTGTCACCAACGCCATCAAGTGACTGCAGCAGGGAAAGGGAGAGCAGCGGAGAGGCTGGAGTGAGGGAGAGCAGTGGGAAGGCTGGAATCTCTCTCCTGTGCCCCCCAGAAGCTCAACACCGGCCCCTTGCCCGCTCCCCATCCTGCCTTTGCTGCTCCGTGATGTGCGCTCAGTCTCTGTTCAGGTCACAGGACTGGACTCTGAGGATGGGACCTGGCAGGACCCTGCATCCCAAAAAAATTACCAACAGCTTGATGCTGCACGGGGTATCCCTACACCCACCCAGTCCTCAGCGTGTCCCCTCACTGCCACCAAACGTGTCCTGCCTCCCGCACACAGCAGGCGCGGGGCCATCCCACGGACCTGGTCAGGTGCCTCCGGACCTCACACTGCATCTGGCATCCCAGGAAAAAGGGAAACCACTGGTTACTACCTCCAGCCCTCAAAATACACCTGTAATCCCATCAACTAGGGAGCAGCTCAGGGCTGGGGACAGACATTGTGTCCCTTGGCCCGCCGCGCTCTGGACCTGGCACACCAGGCTGCTACTGGATCGATCTTTATTTTCCCCCTTCCTTTGTAAGCGCTCTTTTCATGACAATCCACTGCTCTTCCGGGCCACGGAGGGGAGGGAGACACGGAAACGTGATCACCCCACTCCAGGCAATACCCTCGGCCAATTCCTGTGCCCGACTGACGGGGAAGGCGCTGATGCTGCTGCGACGTCTGCGGACGGTCCCCGTGACGCGCAGAGAGCGCAGGGCTGCGAGCCGGAGCACAGGCTCCAGCCCCTCCACAGGCACCTGTCCCAGCACTCCCGAGAGGCTGGGGCTGGATTTTAGGGGATGGGAAAAGGTGTTTATGTGCCTGAAAAAGGGGGGTGGTGCCTGGAGAGCTGCTCGGAGCTTCCTGGGTGTCCGTCTGTGTCTCTAAGCACTCGCCCTCAAAAAAATCTGTCTGAGCACGTGGAGTAAAGACGGGGCAGAATACTGCTCCTCTGAGGTGTATTTCCGTGCATTGAATAGGAAAACAGAGCAAAACTGTGAGCACACAGCCTGGCTTCCGGCAGGAGCCGGCTCCCAGGAGCGGGCTGGGGTCCCAGCTGTACCACACCACAGGATCTGTGGCATCCACAGCCGACAACAGGACAGGGAGAGCCCAGCTAGGAGCTGGGATAAAACCCGACCCGGCCCCAGCCGGCCCTGCTGCCTGAAAGGCAGATAGCAGGGGCAGCCCGGCTGTTTCAGCCCGCCAGGACAGGAAGGCAGCCGTGTGAAGCGCAGTCCCGGTGCCACACCTTGTGTCAGACGCATTTTTGGGCTGCCGAATCGCTGCCCCGCCCTGCTGTAACCCCTGACCGGCCACAAACGGGTTCCCCTGGAGATCTCGCCTCCAGGTCCGAGCTACATCTGGGGCACATCCCCACTGCTCAGAGGACGCCAGGTTTTCTGCAGCTGGGTAAAATATTCCTTCCACGTCGTCTGTCTCAATCAACACTGACATCCAGTGGCTCGCCGGGATGACGACAGCCGGAGCGCCCTGCGGAGATGTACAGGTGGACAGACCTGGCCAAGGATGCCTGTTGCTCCACAGCCTTCCATCAGCATTCCTGGGCAATCACCACGGGGAAGCAAACTGCCCCCTGTCCGCAAATCCGAGACAGGGGAAGCCATGTGCTTCCCAAACTTTCAGGGCTCTCAAGTAGAGTCCCACTTGGGAATTCTCCCTGGTTTTCAGGGGTAGCAGGGCTCAGGGAGCAGACGTGGGCACGCTGCTGAGGGACCCCTGACTTCACCTACCTGACCCACATCACTGCAGGTCACGCCTAAGACATGCAGAACCCCTCCAGCTGCTTTCTCCCAAAGCTCAAGGCTCAAACCCGGCCAGGAAACTGGGATCAACCCCCAGAATATCTCTAGGAAGCAATAGGAGGAAATGGGGTTTGAAAGAGCACACATAGCACCGTCCTACCTGGAAGAGCCATGGATCCACCATGGCAGACTTGTGGGATACTCTCAGGAAAAGCTACAGGAACTGTTCTCCCACCTCCAGCCTCCCCTTGCCTCAAACTGCAAGCGGGGTATCCCACTTGATGGAAAACCAGGAAAACAGCCACTGCAGGCCCCCCAAAGGGTGACAACACGGCCCCCCACTGCCACAGCAGTGACAAGGATTGCTGGCCCCAAGGGCAACCTGAGGCCTCAGACAGGGAGACTGGGGAAAGGCTGGGAAGCAGCTGCTCCTGCCAGAGCTCAGGGGAAGCAACCAGGTCCCCCTCCCCGAGGGGACACAGTGCCAGGCTGGGACGTGACTGACAGCCCTGGCAGAGACAGATTTTGGGGACCATCAGCCACACCCCTGGCAGGTCTTGGACCACCAGCCTGGCCCCAGAGTTGGGTCTCAAGGACCTGGATTCGTGTCCCAAGCCCCTTCCTAGAGCTGTTAATCACACGTTTCTGACACAGGGGTTAGTTAACCCCCACCTCACCAGGCTCACAGCCAGGGGAAGATCCCTGGGCTGAACCAGAGAGGGGGTGTTGGCCCAGACACCCCTCAGCTGGGCTAAACCTGCCAGGCAGCCTGCTTCCTGCTTGGGATGCATCCGGATCCAAGGAGACACACAGGGCCCCCAGGAGCAGCACAGCCCTTCTCCATCCACCCCTGTCCTGCCCTGCCCTGCCCCAGGCACTGTGGTGGATTCCAGCCAGGTCTCAGTGTTTTGACCCTCAGCGGGGGGGATCAGCCCCCCTCACCCTGCCAAGGTCACTCCTCCTTCCCCAGACAGTGTGTCCACACACGGGTTATCCCACTTGGCTGCGCAGGACAGCAACAGCCCGGCACCCCCAGCATCATCCCCCCATCCATCCCTGTCCTCTGCCGGCACGGAGACAGACACGGCCACTACTAATGTCTGTACAATTTTTGGGGAGGGATGGGATGTTCCGGGACTCACCATCCAGCTGGGAAAAGGCAAGGCTGGGAAGCAGCAGCTTGCTGAGTGTGGGCTTGTGCCTGCAGAAATATTATGACAGGGATCTCTTCAGTGAGCGGCTTTGTGCTGGGATCGTGCACAGCCTTGGGAAGTGACACACACACACACCCCTCACACCCACCACTGCGGAGCTAAAAAGGTGCAGGAGCAACTGGAGAGTAGCCACTGCTTTTCTTACCTTTCCTGGGAGAGAGGAGGAGGAGAAGGAAGAAGGGGATGAGGGTGTTGGAGCAACTTCACCCACTCTTCCAGCCCCTCTGCGGCTGGGCTGGGGGGGCAGGAGGAATCCCGAAGGCGACAGGCACAGCTGCGGAGCGCTTTTGTCTCTGGAAGACAGGGAGAGAGGGAAATGAGGAGAGAGGGAAAGGGAGGGAGAGAGGGAGAGGAGCAAGCGCCGGGGCTTGGGGTGGGGGAGCGCTGCACCACCAGCCACCTCAGCAACCGGTGGCATCACCCCCCCAGACCCTCCCCAGCGGGCAGCGGGGCGGGGGAAACCGGAGGATCCGGGGGGTCCCGGCGGGGCGAGGAAGGGTCTTACCGAACCGGCTGCAGCAACACGTGCCCCGGCGGGGAGGCTCTGCCCGGAGCCGGGAGGGTGTCTGGCTCCCCTGGGAGGAAGGGGGGGGCTTCTGGATCCCCAGGGTGGGTCTCTCGCCCCCCACCGCCGTCTCAAAGTGTCCGGAGCTGTCTGGGTGACCATCACCATCATCATCATCACCCAGTGGAGCCATTTGTTTTGCCAGGGAGGTAACCATGACAATCCCCCCGAACACTCTGGCGGTTCCCCCTCCCCTCGCTCCCCTCCTGCGCCCGGGGGCTGCAGGGGAGGGAAAGGGCGAGGGGCGAAGCCCACCCGGGCAGAGGAGATGCCCCCGAGCTGGGCAGGCTGGTGGAAAAAACAGGCTGCGAACTCCTCTTACGCATCCCCACGATTTGTCTCCCCGGGATTTTCCGCAGCAGCTGCCGGGAGGGGAAGAACCCACCGCATTCACCTCTGTCATCCCCTTCCTCTTTTAAAGGAAGGAAAGCACCCTAAAGCCCCCCAAAATCGGGATGCATCACGCCTCACTGGCCTCCTCTGCAGCCCCAGGCTGGATCTCTCTTCCACCCTTGCTGTTGTCCCCGTTCCCATCTCAGCTCATCCACCCTCCCCTCCCCAGGAACACCCAAAGCCCCTCGACCACAGCCCCCATCCACGGGGGTCTAGAAGGACCCTCCCCACGGGAGAAATGCTGTCACTGAGGGATGTCCTTGCTGGGATACAGTCCCTGCCCTGAGCAACTTAAACCCAGAAAAGCAATTTGTAGAAAGGGGAAACTGAGGCAGCTGGAGGGGCACAGACTTGGACATTATTCCAAAGCAGAGCTGGACAGGGAGCCTGGGTCAGAGCATACAGAGGGTAAAGCTTCTCCTTCTCCCCCTGCTCTCCAAGGACACATCCACGCCCTAGGATCGGGATGACCAGACATGTGGCATCCCCAATGACCCATCCTGTTCCCCAAGAACAATGTGCTTTAGAGGAGATGGCAAGAAACTCCACAAACAAATGCCTGTTCAAGATTTTTTCCCTAAGCCCAGCTCCAAGGGCTGACTTCAGCCCTGAACCTCCAGAATTTATGGTTCCTGCCAGACAAATAAGTCAGCTGCGGAGAAACCCATGTCCCGTGTTCCCAGCGCCTGTAAACGTTTGTTTACCACTTGTGGCTTCTAGGAAGAAAATAACATATGTCAGGAGAAATCCTGGGATTCAAACCAACAAATGTGGCAGCAGCGGGGTATTTGTTTAGAAGATAAAGCAGCATCTGACATGGTGGGTGAGGCAAGTGTGAGACCTCAGGAGGACACATACGGAGTTGTTTTGGGGGGAATTAATATTTAGTGCATTTATATATTTATATATTTAGCTGCAGCACCACGGGCATCAATGAGGTGTTCAAAAGTGCTGCCCAAAACTGCTCACAGGGGCCTCCAGCTAGTGTTTGTTCCTCCTCATCTTCTCCAGGCTGGCTTTGCCCACGACATCCCACCATCCACAAGGGCCAGCCCCTCCCAGGGAGCAGCAGTGGGGAATTGGCTGGGTATAAATGAGGCAAAACTGGGGAAGGGACAAGCTAAAAATAGCATTTGAGGTCACCTAAGTGCCATCTCTAAGCTTGTGGCTTTACCCACCTGGGGCCAGGCAACAGCAGCATTTCTAACCACCACGGAGGAGTATTTCCAGTCCTGGTTCATGCCTGGCTGGATTCTGGGTCTGGCCAAGCACAGGACAGGCTTTCCAGGCTCGTTATCCAGCTCACTCAAGCGTGCAAGTGCAGTGCTCTTGTGCTGGGAGATTCAGACAGGGTCAAAATTGAAAAAAAGAACAGGAAAAAAACCAATACTGGACCAAATCTCCTGCTGGATGATTGCAACGAGCACTTCCCATGATCTCCATGTGTGCTCTGTATGTAAATGCCATTTTCCTCAGCCTGGAATGCTCTGAAGAAACAAATCATCACCCCTTTGGGAGATCATGATGACACGGGGCTAGGCAGGGACTGCCTCCTCCTCTTCCTCCTCCTTTTCTTCTTCCTCTTCTTCCTCCTCGCAGCAGGTTTGTGTGTGGGCAAGGAAGACTCTGGCCTGTTTGGTGTGCAAGGACCGCAGATAATTCCAATGAAATTCCACCATCCAACCTTCACCATTGTGAGATCTCTCATTCCAGCACAGCCAAAGTCCGCTGGTGAGGGGAATTAAGCATTTATTGAAATTCATCTGCATATTTATCTCACGTTTAAATGAATAAATACGTAATTATATGACAGCAGAGTCTCCAGCGAAATCAAGGACCCGGCACAGAACCCACAGGAAACCCACACCTCCAGGAGCCCATCCCTGCTCCAGAGACTGAGGAGAAAAGTCCTTCCTCACGGACAGAACAGAGAAACACCCACCACAGGCACACCTCACTGACAGGCTCCATAGCCCTGAAAATCCCAAGGAATTATTGCAGCCAAGGTCAAGGAGCAGAAAGGAGGAATTGGAAGGATCTGCCCCCAGCCAGTGTTGCCTGACCACGGTTGTCTTCTGCTCAATGCCTCTCTTTTCCCCTCTCTAAAATGGGACTAATCCCAATTAAATATGTTTATGGGAGGTGTGTCTGCAAGAAAATATTAAATTGGGAAGCACGAGCCTGTCAGCCTCTGGGACTTCCCACATTCATCTTTATTTTTACCCTAATTAACTAATAATGTCTCAGACTTGCCTTTGGCTGCCTGCTCCGCTCCCATTGAAAATCTCCTCGCGTTCAGCTCCTGTGTTCAGCATCCTCCTGTTGCCATGGAAAAAAAAGCCATGATGTCACCTCCACAAATAAAGTTGCCAGACCCCAAAGTTCAGGTGTGGGGCTGGGGAGGGATCCCGACGGATTGAGGGACACGGGGCTACCACCTCCAAGCAGGAAACTGAATTAGATGGAAAAGCATCAGATGATAACATTTGATAATGACGGGGTTTAGTTCTAAGGAAAAAACCAACCACAGTTGGTGTGAAGAGCAATAGTGTAGGGTCCAGGCCTGCCTGGGATAAGATTTCTCAGCACAGAGAGAAATAACAGCTCAGATGGAAGTTTTAGGCAATGGGAGCAAATGAAGTGTCTCCGTTAAAGGGGAGGGGGGATATTGACACAGGGAAATAATCCTCGGTTTGGGAACTTGGGGCTGATGCCTGCAGCCTTGGCCATTTTACTGGTTCTGCTGCGTGGAGTAAAAACACAAATTCAGACCCTCCTCGAGAGCTGCTCTTTCAAAGAAGGCTCCAGGAAGGGAACAGCAGCCCAGCGAGGAAATCCCACAGGCTCTTCCCACACTTCTTTCATTTCTACTTTCCCTTTTACTCCTCTTTATTCCAGGACCTTTAAGGAACAGGTTTGATACCGGGCCTAAGTCAGCTCCTGCCCAACAGCAGGAGACAGGACGGAAATGACTCTTCAGCTCCTGCCACTTCTACACCTCCGTGACTCATCCTACAACCTTGCTTTCACCTCCATCCCTGTTCCAGACACGGAGCTGCAGCTCCCTCACAAATGTCACAGTGTCTGCCCCAGCCCTGGCTCCCAAAGGGACTCCATTCTGCGGGAAACAGAAGCTCCAGCCTCACACCAGTCCGGGGGGGCAGACCCACACCAGACAGCAGGGCAGGGCCTGACCCCAGCCCCAAACCAGCCAGGGGGCACAGCCCCAGCCCCACACCCCATACGGGAGGGCCACCTCACACAGGGGGCTGAGCCCCACATCCTGTGGGACACGGGCTAACCCCCAGACCCCCACATCATACACGGCTCCTGATCCCAGCCCCACAGCATTCAGGGTACCAGGCCCCCGACTGCAGGCCCCCTCAACACACAGGGGACCTGACTGCCCAGCCCCACCCCACACAGGGCTCACAGCCCCACAGAGCACACAGGGCTCACAGCCTCACCCCACACAGGGCTCACAGCCCCACAGAGCACACAGGGCTCACAGCCTCACCCCACACAGGGCTCACAGCCCCACAGAGCACACAGGGCTCACAGCCTCACCCCACACAGGGCTCACAGCCCCACAGAGCACACAGGGCTCACAGCCTCACCCCACACAGGGCTCACAGCCCCACAGAGCACACAGGGCTCACAGCCTCACCCCACACAGGGCTCACAGCCCCACAGAGCACACAGGGCTCACAGCCTCACCCCACACAGGGCTCACAGCCCCACAGAGCACACAGGGCTCACAGCCTCACCCCACACAGGGCTCACAGCCCCACAGAGCACACAGGGCTCACAGCCTCACCCCACACAGGGCTCACAGCCCCACAGAGCACACAGGGCTCACAGCCTCACCCCACACAGGGCTCACAGCCCCACAGAGCACACAGGGCTCACAGCCTCACCCCACACAGGGCTCACAGCCCCACAGAGCACACAGGGCTCACAGCCTCACCCCACACAGGGCTCACAGCCCCACAGAGCGCACAGGGCTCACAGCCCCACCCCACACAGGGCTCACAGCCTGACCCCACACAGGGCTCACAGCCCCACAGAGCACACAGGGCTCACAGCC
>VZTI01005499.1:87542-104234 GCA_013397865.1 Struthidea cinerea
TTTTCTGCCGTGGGGGCAGGGAGGGCCCGGGGTATCGGGTTGTCCCTGGGCTTGGGCTCTTCTTTTATAAGCAAAACCCCCAATTTTAAAATTTTTTAAACTTACCATTATTTTTTCAATTTCTTCGCCTTCATCCATTTTTTGCATAGCCAAAGGGCAGAGACGTTCCTGCCGTCCCCCTCACCCTCTGTCCAGACACTGCACCGCTTCAGGCACTCACCCAGCCTCAGCTGTGTCTTCCAGCATCCAAAAAAATTCCCTCTTTCATATTTTTTTAATGAAAAGATGTAACTTCGGGCCTCAAAAAAATTGTTTTCTCTTTTTTCTAAGCTGCTCAACCACTGTGCTTGGGCACAGAACACTTATTGGGCCCCTGGATATGAGGAATACCCTCGGGGCTGCTCTCCCTGCACATCTCAGGTGGTGAAACAAACTCATCCTGGGGCAGCTCGTGCTGGCCAGGACTGTGCGTGGATCCCGTTTCCATCCAGGAATGCTGATTTTCTCCCATTTTCCATCAGCAGAGCTATTAGGGAGTAGAGGCTACAGGACAGAAAACAACCCCTTCTCTGTGTTGTCCTTACAGCTTAGAAAAACTTGCATTTCTGTTAAAACTCTTGCTTAGAAATTGAAACTCTTGAAATCAAATTCTTCGTGTATCTTCATCCCTTCCAGCTGAGCAGGGTTTGTGCAGTACTTTATAAATCCAAAGCTCAGGTTTTCCTGGCTGGAATTAGAATACAGGGAGCCCTTGAATTTCTCTGATCTTGTGTTTTCCCTCATTTCTAGCTGAGCACTTTACACCTGAAGGATGAAAAAACCAAACCAGATGCCAATGGTGAGTTCCAGCTGCTCAGATGGGCTTGGAAAGGGTGGAATGTTCCCCCTGTGGTGTTCAGAGCGCTGCTGACAAAGTAAATTCCTGATAAATCATGAAATTCCAGAAGAGCTGAGATTGAGCAGTAGCACAGACTAAATATTTTGGTGTCTTCAGGGAGCTGGGTGAGCAGAATCTGTTGGTGCGGTTGCTAAACTTCACTGGGAGCTGGAGCCTGGGTTTCCTCTGCACAGCAATGGAACAGGGCAGTTCTCCTCAGGAAAATGAGCTGTTTTGTAGCTTTTCCCACGATATTCCAAAGCTCTGGGGGTGTGGGCTGTCCCTGAGGCCTGACCTCACATGTGCCCCCCAAAACTGTTCCAATTCAGGTGCCGTTGTCAAGGCAGACGACAATGTGGAGAAGACGGAGGATGAGGAGAAGGGTAAGTGCCTTCCTGAAAAAAGCTTTGGCAAGGAAATTAATTGAGTATAATTATTAATTGTAATTATATTGATTTAATCTATGCTTAAAGTAAGTCTGCCTTATGTCTCAGGACCGCTGATCTTGTATCCTGCCCCAAGGACTTAATTGTAAGACATGTCCTTCCTCCATAATACTTTTAAAGGCATTGTGTCCTGTAATAACTTGGGAGACTCCTGGATTAGAGTGGAGAGAAATAAGGGGATAGCAGTATCCTCAAGGCAGGACTGGATACAGGAGCAGTTGGATAACCTGGAGCTGGGATTGCTGTAGCAACCAACAAGTTGCGTTTATGCAGTGCCTGTTCAGAGGTGGGTAACGGCTCAAAATCTTTCAGAAGGTGGTTTTAGGGAACAGATGTAGTAGCAAAACCCCAGAGTGCAGCAGTTTAACCTCGTTTGGATCTCCCTTATCCTCAGTCCTTGTGTTTCAGCTCTGGAATCTTTCAAAGTACCATCTATCCTCAAAATTTCCTTAAAAATAAAACCCTAAGAGGTGTCTGCCCACATGTCAGAGTGAGGGTTGAGGAGGCCTTACCCTGTCCCAGGTAGATGCTAAAGCTAAAATAATCTTAAATAAGCAGAGATCTGGATCTGTAAAGTCCCCCATAGCACAGTGCTTGTTTGGTTTGTCTTCCTGGGTATTAAATGGGGGAATCTCTGGGATCTCTTGATGTCTCATCCAAGAAGTTTGGGCTCTTCAAGCCATTGCACTCTAATGAAGAATTTCAGTATTTGGAGGGATTTTGTCCTTTTTAACTGGCTCAGGAGTTCAGTGGGAGCAAGACCTGGAGCAGGCTGTGACTGATGGATTTCTGTTTTCCACCTCCTTTCCCAGAGGACAGAGCTGCCCAGTCCTTACTGAACAAGCTGATCCGCAGTAACCTGGTGGACACCACGAATCAAGTGGAGGTGCTGCAGAGGGACCCCACATCACCCCTCTACTCCGTCAAGTCTTTTGAGGAGCTGCGCCTGTAAGTGCCTGCTGGGATGAGCCAGAACCTTCTCTGCATGGAGCTGTTAAATCCTGGGATCAGATATATTAAATAGGCTCCCTTATAACTGTATTTTTCAGTTGTTGTGGGCAGCCTTATTCTTAAACTCCGGGAGAGCAGTTCTGCTAAAACTGCCAGAGCAGATGTGACTTTGGAGCCCATCAGGTAGTTGGAACCTTTCCTCATGTCCTGAAAAATTCCCTGGTTGCATAGGAGACACCACTCAAAAGTACATGGGTTTGTGTTTCAGGTTACTGCCAGGCTGTCATTAATAAATGAGTATCGTTTGTATTATTTAAATGCGAGGAGAGTTGGTTTATCTGGGTGCCTGGTGGGGGTTTCCATCTGAAACAACAGCAGTGAACAGCACAAAGGGAAAAGCTTATCTTTTCCAGCAATACTGGATACTGAAGAGACCAGTATTTTCTGACTTCCTTCTCATTGGAAACCTTTACCAGTGCAGCTTTGAAGTGATGATAACTGTCTTTAAGGCATGACAGATGGATATATTTTTATTTTTATACATATATATATATATAAAAATGTGCTGAAGAGCGTGTCCTGGTGGGACCGTTGTGCTCACATTGATCTCAGGTTTGTTGCTCTACAAGCTCCACAGGGAAATGGGAGCTAAGGAGCCTTCTCCCTATGAAATGTCAGGATGTTTTGCTTTGTTAGTGTTAGTGCTTGAACATCTACAAAAAGAAGCTGAGGTCCTGCAGTGCCTGTTCGACTGATTCCTGTGTTTCGAAAGGCAAACAATCCCAGGGAGTTAATGACAGGGACAGCCAGCCTAATTGAGTCTTCATTTTGTTATGACTCGGGGTATCCTTGGCAACTGGTGCAGAGCTGGGCTTTGTCTGTCCTTGCTTGGAGCAGCACAAGGTTACGTTTTCAAAGAGCTTTTGTTCCAGCCATCGTTGGAAAGTAATACAGGATTTTTGCAAAAGCCTGTTGTGCTGAATAGGAAGTTACTGCAGTGGGAAATGCAGGCAGGAGACCTGTAACCTGCTTTGAAAAGAGCCCTTCTGAGAGCACTCACAGCCTCCAGGGAGCACGTGGGGGTCATCAGCCAAGAGTTTCCAGCACTGCAACCTGGATTTAGGTTGTTCTGGGGTCCCCTTGGCTACACAAGTGTCTGCTGAGAGTAGAAGGCTCCCTCGAGAGAAAGCAGTAGATGAGAGTTTGCTGGCCAGCAGTGCCACCACGCAGTTGTGGGTGTGAGGGCTGCCTTGCACCCACAGATCACAAGGTGCAGTCACAGCAAACTGAGCTAATTATCATTTACCTGAGCCAGCTTTGCTCAGCTGTACTGCAGAATCCACACCACTTCCTGAAGTCCTTGCAACGATCACCTGATCCCTTCATCCTGTTCCTCACGTACCGAGATCGCTTTGTCCCGTGTTTGAGTCATCGAGGAGTGATAATTTTGGCACCAAGCTTAGGCATGGCTGAGGAAATGGGATTGGCCTGAAGGACAGGATTAATGCTTTCGGCTCTGGGATTCCTGGATTGTCTGAAAAGCTGCTTTGAACAAGCAGTGCTGGCCTTAGACACAGGCTTTGCCCTCGAGCTGGGACAGGCAGGCAGACTTACTAAATCCAGGGGTTTTTCCAATGCTTCTTGTCCAAACTTCCTACTGTCACTTGTGCTTCCAGATGCTGACCATAGTTGTTTCACGGGTGGGATTGTAGCAGAGACAGCTCTAGGTCGTCTTCTCAAGGGTTTTTCTCACTTTTTTTTACACAAATGAAAACTAAATGGACTTTAATAGGTCACGATATAAAAAATTTCTCTTTTCAGGAAACCACAGCTCCTGCAAGGAGTCTATGCCATGGGCTTCAACAGACCATCTAAGATCCAAGAGAATGCCCTGCCCATGATGCTTGCTGAACCGTACGTACACACTCTTCCTACTCCCTACCAGAACAGAAGGATTTGAAAGGTTCAGTGTGCTGCTCCTGAATTTTGGATGGGAGGAGGGTGATGGAGAAACTCTCAGGGTATGGAGAAAGGGTTCCCATGCCACGGTGTTTCTGTGGTTATTAACTATGTGACAGCAGCCCTGGCTTTGTCCTTTTCCTAGGGCTGGTACTGAGCGTGCAGTGCTGTGGTGTTTGGGAGGTCATTCCCATTTTCCTCATTAGTTTGGGAAGAAATAATAGGAAATAGCTCAGAAATCCCGGGTCGGTGGGAGTAGCTGAGGTGCTGGTTTTCCTCTCCACAACCCTGAGCTGGATTGTGTGAGGTACTGAGACACTGGGGAAGACGTTTGAAATGGGAAATTACTGAGAGGGAACCACAGTTCTCCTTCCAAATCCTCATCACTGAGAAACGCTGAAGGGGAGCGTTGGGCAGGAAGTAATTCCTGCCCCATGGAGCGTAGCTGGTCAAGTTGGCCATGGATCCAGAGCAGGGGTAAATGTGACAGGATTCAAATGCCACCGTGCTGCTTCACCCTCTGAGCTGTGCCTGCTGTGCCCCCAGCCCGCAGAACCTCATCGCACAGTCGCAGTCCGGTACTGGCAAGACAGCTGCCTTCGTCCTGGCCATGCTCAGCAGGGTCGAGCCTGGGAACAAGTATCCACAGGTAAAGTTTGTGGGATGGGGCTGTTACAGGTAAAGTTTGTGGGATGGGGCTGTTTCAGGGCGTTCCGTGGTGGTGCAGTGCCATCTAGTGAAGAGCCTGAGCTGCTGGGAGGCCTTCAGATGTAAATTGATCTGAATTGATGAGGCCATGGTGTTATTTCTTTAAACTCCTTAAAGGGGATGGAGGTTTGGGGATTTATCAAAATGCCTTCAGTGCAAAAGATGTGGATTTTTTTTAAAGCTTGTTCCTGTCAGTCCTTCCCATGCATCACACAGGATTCCGTTGCTCTGTGAGGAGTTAAATCTTTCTGGGAGGACTTAAATCAGAGAAATAGTGCAGCCTGAAGGGGGTTAGATAAGTGGGTTTGGGGTGGAAGAGAAGATAACTGTGACAACAGAGCAGACAATGCCCAGAGAGGGACTTTTTAAATCCAATTTCCTCATGGAATGGTTGAGAACAGGCCACTTGCCTGTTCACCTTGAAGAAAACTTCAACAAGGATTTTAAGAAGCAAGTGTGATAGTGTTGCCCTGGATGTTATCATCTCACTCGTTATCCTTCTGTTCCCCCAGTGTTTGTGCCTTTCCCCAACATACGAGCTGGCACTTCAAACAGGAAAAGTGATTGAACAGATGGGAAACTTCTACCCGGAGCTGAAACTTGCGTACGCTGTCCGAGGCAACAAACGTGAGTAAGGGGAGACATTACAAACAGGAGTGAGGGAATGAGAGCCTCAGCTGCCCAGAGCAGCCAGGTGATGAAATAGCTGGGTCAGAGAGGGCCGGAGCATTTCCCTGCCTGCACAGCCACCCTACAGCAGCCCTTCCTTCTGTCTCGGCAGTGGAGAGGGGGCAGAAGATCTCGGAGCAGATCGTGATCGGCACGCCCGGCACCGTGCTGGACTGGTGTTCCAAACTGAAGTTCATAGATCCCAAGAAGATCAAGGTGTTTGTGCTGGATGAGGCGGATGTGATGATCGCTACCCAGGGCCACCAGGACCAGAGCATCCGCATTCAGAGGTACGGACTGGTGCCACAGGGACAGCGGGGCTGCACTCGGCACCCGTGTCCTCACCCATGAAGCAACAAGATTTAAATGATAGATCAGCTCTAGTCCAGGTGGTTAATAGAGGCACAATGTGAGGGGATGACGAGCAGTTTCATTTCCTTACTGAATAAAAATCCTATCCCTGGAGCGGGGTTTATTCCTTTTTAAGAAGGCAAGTCTGGGTGCCTGTGATCCATGAGGGAGTGATCACGGGTGGGTAAGATTGGTATTAGTCTCTCCAGCCACTGAAATAACTGGTTCCAGGGTTATGGTTCTCCTTTGCCCGTAGCATGAATTCCATCAGGATATCAGGAGATGACAGTGTTGTGTGGGAACCCTCCCTATTTCTCTCTCTTTCAGAATGCTCCCCAGGGATTGCCAGATGCTCCTGTTCTCAGCCACTTTCGAGGATTCTGTGTGGAAATTTGCTCAAAAAGTTGTTCCTGACCCAAACATTATCAAACTGAAGCGCGAGGAGGAGACCCTGGACACCATCAAGCAGTATTATGTTCTGTGCAATAACAGAGATGAGAAGTTCCGGGCTCTCTGTAACATCTACGGCGCCATCACCATCGCCCAGGCCATGATCTTCTGTCACGTGAGTGCTTCCAGGGAATGTCAGTCCTAGTGACCCCCTCCGTGTCTGCTAGTGCCAAAACCAAGCCAGAAACTGAGAACAAATTGCCCTTTTTGGCTCTTCTGGCTCCGTCTTTGAGTGAAATCCTGAAAGCCACGTTAGCACTGGCTGGTTTGATCCTCTGGGTTTGTCCATCTAGGAGGCAGCGTTGGACTTTTTTATTCCTGAATGGTCGTTGTTATCCCTGAAGTCCTCTAAAGCAAAGATCAGAGTGATCAGAGTTTCAGATCAAAACTCTGAACTACTAAAAAAAAAAATTTGGGTTGGAAAATGGATGAACATAGGGCAGAAGGAGGGATTGGGAAGCCTTTTGCTTCTGTAGCTGATACAGAGCTGTTCCTGGGACTCCATTTCCCTCAGGTAATTGAGGATACACCTCTGGGATCTCACTGTGAATCATACCGAGAGTTTGTTTTCTTTTTCTGGAAGCCACCATAATAACTTTTAGGGAAAAATCAGTGCTGACAGCACAGAACAGCCAGGCAAAGTGAGCTCATACAAGATGAAAGTGTTTGGAATCTGCTGCAGCAGTTTGCTTTTAGGCTGTCTCAAGACATAATTGGAGCTCAAAAAACTGTATCGTAATTGGGAACTGTTTCATTCAAGGCTGTGCAGAGCCTCTCTGGGATTTCACAGCTACATTCAGGTCTGACCCTGCTGTTTTCCAAGCTGAGGAGTTGTGGTTTTGTGACAACTATCATGAGTTTTCAGTGTACACATGTAATGTCAGTCTCCAGCAGAGTGAAATGGAAGGAGCAGAGCACGAAGAAAACGTGTTCTTTATTAATCAAGGGCTCCTGTGGTGGCAGAGGTGTATTGTCCTCCTTCTGATACAGTTTGTAACAGGGACAAAAACTGAGCAGCCACTGAGCTTCCAGTGGGCCCCTAGAGAGGTTTCTTGCTGCTTTCCAGCATTAAAACCGCCTCCCAAATGTGGGGCTGGCTGTGTGTTCCAGACTCGGAAGACGGCGGGGTGGCTGGCGGCGGAGCTGTCCAGGGAGGGCCATCAGGTGGCATTGCTCAGCGGGGAGATGATGGTGGAGCAGAGAGCTGCCGTGATCGAGCGCTTCCGAGAGGGCAAGGAGAAGGTGCTGGTGACCACAAACGTCTGTGCCAGAGGTAGGACACGGCAGAATGGGGCCCGGGAGGGCTGGAAGCAGCACTCCCTAAGATAACACGCACCCCTGGCCAGCTCTCAGGGAGCATTCACATCCTCGGGTGTTCTGGTTGGGAGAAATGAGAGAAATGTGGTGCCTGTCGGGAAACACAGGATTCCTTGTTGGCTTCCTGCTGCTTGAGATGGAAGAGTCCATCCTGTGAGAATCTGGCACCAAGCCTGCCTTGTGCTGCTGACCTTCAGGGTTTGCAGTGAGCAGGTGCCCAAGTATGGAAAACCGAAAAATAGTGAAATCCAGTTCACTATCCCAGTAGGAATTCGTGGTGTAATTTGACATCCTAGAACAGTTAAGACAGGATCGTACTTGGAAAAAAACAAGTGGTCTTTAGAGCTTTGCAGAGGAAGAGAGTTTCCAAAATATGCCAGTGCCTTTGTCTGTTTCAGTGGGATTCTCTAACAGCTCAACAGTTTTTATTTCCAAGTACCCTGTGAGAATATTGTGGAAAAGCTCCATTTCAGAGTTTGAGGAGGCTGTTCCTGCTCTAAAAGGATTTAAGTGAAGTTGTGTAACCCGATGCTTTCTTTTTGTCAGGGATCGATGTAGAGCAGGTCTCTGTTGTTATCAATTTTGACCTTCCTGTGGACAAGGATGGAAATCCAGATAACGAGACCTACCTGCACCGGATCGGCCGCACCGGCCGCTTTGGCAAGCGAGGGCTGGCCATTAACATGGTGGACAGCAAGCACAGCATGAACATTCTCAACAGAATCCAGGAACATTTCAGTACGTACCCTCAGGCTTTCTCCTTTCTCTAAACTGCTGAATTGCTGCAGAATTTGACTCGGTGGGTGCTGAGCAGGTCTGGGGGGTGTTTGTTGAGCCTTAAACGGGTGGCAGAGGAGCACAGCAGGTGTGTTTGGAGTAATGTCACTTGGGATTGTGACCTGCTGCCTGTGACACGAGCAGAATAAATCAGGCTGTGTTTGCTGGCTGCCTGGATAGTCCTTGAAGTGGATGTTCCAGGGGTGGGTAACACTGGAGTACCCAGAGGGGCCTTTGATAAAAGGAAACAGTTTTGTGTTTTTAAAACCTGACTGAACATTCCCTGGTAAAGCAGAACTCAAGTGCAGCTGGGGAGAGCAACGTTCCCTTCTCTGCTCAATGTTACGAAATCCGACTTATTTCTCTTTTTTCCCAGACAAAAAGATAAATAAATTGGATACTGACGACTTGGATGAAATTGAGAAGATAAATAACTGAAATAGCTGCTGGAACTGGTGTGTGCCCTGCTGTGGAAGCTCTCCCACTACAATTGGATCAGCGTTTGGATTGGCACAGCCTCTCGGCTCGTCCCGAAAAGGACTCTTCAAGATATGAGTACACAAAAATTACCTCATTTTCAAAATTGCAGTTGGACTTCAAATTGTGCAACTATGGGGAGGAAGAGGAAATGTTTACAGAAGCTTTTAACATTTCTTAGTTTAGCCTTAAAATGGGATGATCTTTGGAATTCTGAGAAATACACTTGCCAAAAGAGAGGCAATAGGGAATTATCTAAAATTTTAACAGGAAAAAAACATTCTTGCCTTTAATTGGAATAATGTGCAGCATTAACCTGATCAGTTTAAATTCAACAGCTGAATATATAATGGACATAAGGAAAGGAAAAAAAAAAGAAAGAAAACCCAAAAGCCCCAAACAAGGCAGCTGGTTTTTGGCTAAATACTCAACTTGTACAAACTAGGATGTCATTCTCTTTGGCGCTCCCCTGAGCTCCTTAAGACTCATTTCTGGCTTCCTGATGGATTTGCCCTGCTTTTCCTTCCATAAATTGTCCTGAGGATGTCTCCAGTAGCTCCTACTTGCAAACACAGGTGGCGTGTCGCTT
Source organism: Struthidea cinerea (assembly GCA_013397865.1). Lineage (NCBI taxonomy): Eukaryota > Metazoa > Chordata > Aves > Passeriformes > Corcoracidae > Struthidea > Struthidea cinerea. The sequence continues at coordinate 97,114 of VZTI01005499.1, forward strand.
TTGCTGGGCAGTATTTTCTTTTCCTTTGTCCTGGATCTGTTGGGATGGCCGCTCTCGGTAACGTGGGTGGTGGTGACACTACAGAAGTTCACCCCAAGTGTTTAACCTGGCTACGGTGTGGGTGGGTGGGGTGGGAGGGGCAGTATGAAAGGAACTGTACTAATGAACTGTCTGATTAAATTCACCTCTGTGAATTGAATTCACCATGTGATTAAATGCACCGTGCTGTGAAGCTCAGCATGGATAATGTACAGAGCTGTTGGGCTTCACCCATCTGATACAGGAATAAAAGAACAAAAAAAAAAATCATGATAGCCTGGATTGACCAAAAAAATTTACCCTTAGAACACCAAATTTTACCTGTTACAGTATGTTTCAGTACCAGAGTTTTGAGTTAAATTGCTCAGCCAAATTGCAGGTGGGAAGTGCTCCATAGTGCAAAATAGGTCATTGGTCCCTGCCCCAGGGTGTTCCGTGGAGAAGGAAGGATTCACAACTCCTGGAGAAGGAAGGATGACACCTCCTGTGTGTTGGGACCACTCTGGTGCACACAGCTGGACGCTGTGGGCTCTTCCCCCAGCCCAGTCTCCAGGAGAAGGAGGCTCCTGAACCAGAACTTAGGGTGCACAGCTCTTTGTTGGGGGGAAATGGGACAAGCGTGAGCAGCCATGGGCCTGCTACTCAGTGTGGGAATCATGTCAAAACAAATGTATAAATTGTAAATTTTAACGGAATTGTTTTCTTTGCAATTTTGGCCATCATATTCTGTTCAAAGACAGGAACATGGATCCTTTTACCAAGTAAAAAAAGGCTCATTTAAAATGTACCTAAAATTTTAGGAAATTGTGCACCCTTTTATCAATTTGTATAAAGGCTTTAGTGAAGAAAAAAAAAAACAGCTTAAAATTAAACTTTTTTGTATTCTGGGGTGTATCTATTTTTATTCTGTTGGAATCCTATTTAAAGTGGCAGGTGAGTGAGTGCTTGCGTGTGGAGTGGAAGACTTGATTTAATCACCTACTTTCCTAGTACAGCTGAATGACCTGGTGACAGCAGAGTATTGGGTTGAATTGTCCTGGAAGCTGCTGCTGGTCCTGTGTGCTGTTTCTAATGTACTTTTAATTGGAATTAAAGAACACATACTGAACGATTCCTGTGCTGACTTCGTGCTTGAATACTTTGTTGGTGTTTTTAAAAAGCCTCAGGTAAGGACGTTCCCAGCCAAAGGTCCTGATAAGTGTTATATTTATGACCTTCTCATCCTGTCTGAATTTTAATACTGAAATTCTTAAGAGATTCCCACAAAGAAGTTTGTTAAATGATGCCACACAATGAATGACGTCAGATAAATATTGTTCTTCCCCGCTGTGCTTCTTGTTCTGGACTTGGCAGAGTTGCTGCTAAAATCTTCCCAGAACAGTTGTGAAGGGAAGAGGAGAACTGAGGGAGAAAAGAGGTGTTTTCCCTGCGCTGGGCTTGCCTAGATCAAGACTTGATACTTTTTGACCGTCTTTGGAGATGCTGTAGCCTGGGTGAGGTGATTAGAACCAAACTCATCCAGCTTTATCTAGGATATCCAGGAGGAACATCCTCCAGCAGGAGCTGTGAGCCAAGTTACTGAATTGTCTGACTCTTCTGTTCTTGCTCAGAGCCCCTGTGCTCTCACACCTGCCTGGTGGTCCCCAGCTTGTCTCTGATCCAAAGTGCTTCCTCCTTGGCTCCAGTCTTGTATCCAGCACGGGATGCAGATACAAACTCCAGGAAGGTGGTGTGGAGGGCAGCTGACCATCCAAAGGCTGATTTGGGCAGCCCCTGAGTATTTGCCATCAAATCAAAGGTTTCTTAAGAGCAGGTGTGATGGGTAAACCTCAGCTCACATAAATACCTGAAGTTCAAGTTTCAGCCTAAAAGGTTTTATTTAACACAGGATGGAAACGCTCTGAAATGCAGGAGTAACAGTACAGACACCAGGCAGAGGAAGGGAATTAACTACCTAACACTGAAGGAACATGGAAAATGGTCCCTTCTCCTGAAACCAAGTGAAATGCTTGGTGGCTCTGCTGAAGGCATCCATGTGTTTCGGTATCTGGGACTGCTGCTGAGTGATTCCCATCACCGACAGCAGCGGTTCCATCAGGTACTGGCTTTACAAAGCTGCTGGACCCTCAGAACTGATTTAGCATCAGCTTCCACACTTGTAGCCAGTGCCAGCATCAGCTTTCTGCTCCTGTTGTGTTTGTGCTCCTGTGCTGAGTTGGTTTGGCAGATATACTGAGCTTCAAAATAAATTGGGTTTGCCTCAGAACATTTAAACTCACTCTGTGTGGCAAGTGGTCCATATTTTAAGGAGATTAAAAATTACTGCCTTTGAAATGCCATTAGAAACTAGGAGGTATTTCTCCTTTTTTAGCACAAGCACATTGTGTTTGCCTAAACCTGCCAAGTCACCCAACCAGCCTTTTAATGATGGTTTAGTAAAAGATGGCTTACTCCTTGAGCCAATTCCCAGTCAAATCCCATTAATACCTTATTTAAAAATTCCCAAAGCAGCACTTGCTTCTCAGACTAACTCACTTCAGTGTAGAGGTGTTAAATGGAATGCTCTGCAACATCCCTTAACGATCCATCTGTTCTTACCTACGGATCACAGGAGCCGAATCAGAGAAGGAAAACTAAGGAGAAAATCCTGCTGCTCCCCAAGACAGCCAAAATATTAATTATTTGTTCTTAAAAAGATGATTTAGTCACAGTTAAGAGCTGGACTGAGGTTACCCAGAAAGACCTGAGCCCTCACAGGTATTTTACAATCAGTCTTGCAATTTAATACATCACAATAACCCATTAATGTGTCATTACTGTTATTTCCAGATGGTTTTGGGGTTTGAGCTCCTTTTCAGTCTCTTGAGAAGATGTTTAGGATAATGAGAAGCTACTGAAGGTGGTCCTGTAGCTAAAGCAGTTCTGTTTCTACCTTCCCAGATGGTGCTTCTGCATTCAGAGAAGTGGAACCTTCCCAAAATATAGAAAAGGGCAAGGAGAGAGGCCTTGGAAACTTGAGTTTTCAAAGAACAGCAGCAACTTCAACAAACGAAAAAGGCTGAAGGTTGGTGGTGCTGAGGCAGAAATTTGTGATGGCACAGGTGACTCAAGGGGCTCTGTATCAATCAGGTTTATGCATCTGAAATACTATCTCATGACATATCCATAACCCTGCTTCACGGGGATTTTGTGGGAGATGGAAGATAAAGAAGTAGGCACAGGAAGCATCAGCCTCTCAGTTTTCTGGAAGAAGCAATGCGCCCCACTGAGCAGAACAACCCGCAGCACCTCTGTGTGCCTAAAGATCTGCTGCCTCGTGCTGCTCGTCCTGTCGGATGCACAGCACGGACTTGTGGAGGATCCCACATTCCTGAAGGGACTTTGTAAGGTCAGAGAAGCTCCTCCGGGGCACCTCCGTGGTTTCAACGCTGCAGTGTTGGTAGTTGGCCGACAGTTTCTGTCCTGCCATGGCAAGGACTGTCTGGAGACTGTCAGAGGGCTTGAAGTGGTGCTCAAACCTCTGCCCAGAGGGAGATCGGACAGCGAGCAGCATGTGCGGCTCTTCCGGGCTTCCAGGGGACATCCGAGGGCTCTCCTGCCTCGCTTGCTGTCCCCACTGCTCGGGGGCACAGTGCACGTGTGAGCTCTCCTCAGTGGCAGTGTCACTTCCTGACAATGCTCTGGCAGATCCCCGTTCTCCAGAAGGAGCCTCGATGCCTTCCGGAGCGTCCTCCCGCCCCTCGCTCACTTCCAGCCGGTTGGTCCGTTCAGCCAGCGCCTCCACGGCGTCGCTCCCTGCGCCCTTCCGGGCGATGGAGGGGAGCACCCGGTACTTGTTCAGGGACGAGGAGGTCTTCAAAGGCACTTGCTGCAGGAGCTTTGGGATTTTCTCAGGAGACACCTGGCCGGGTGGGAAAACCGGTTTTGTGAGTGATGCTCTCCGGCTGCTCGCTAATTCCCGAGAAGAGGCTGCCGGCACGTGGCACGGACAGGCTTCCATGCCCTGAGGGTGGCTCATGCTTCGCCTCTGTCCCTTGGCAGATTTGGGCCTGGTGACGTGCATGGCGACGGCGCTGGCCCACGGCAGAGCGGCTGTGCCCGGAGGGAAGCGGAGCTGAGCTGCTGCTGAGTCCAGGAAAGCCGCTGTGGCCATCGCACCTGCGGGCCGGGAGCAGAGGGAAAAGTTACAGGAACTGGCCAGGAAGACTCTAGAAAGTTCAATCTCCCCGTGACTCCCACCTTGTGCTGCGTGTCAGGTCATAACAGAATAAATCTGGGGTATCACGGCGTGGGCAGGCAGCAGCCCTGTGGTGCACTAAGGGCTGAGTCACAGAGGGTGGAAGATGTGTTATTTGTAGGGACTGGCTTTGGCAGGAATTGTGGGAAGTCGACCCAGAGCTTTGGGAAGTTGCGCCCTTAGCCACTGAACGTAAGTTTTTGATGGCAAGAACAATTTTTTTCTTCTGAAGCTGGAAACTCAGTGCAAACGGGAGATGAGTGAAGCTCAGAGCACAGCTCTGGCCTTTTCACTGTTCCTGCAGCAGCAGATTCAGTCCCCATCGTGGATTTTGGGATAAGACTGGCTACACTTCATACTTTAAAGGTATCTTAAGATCACTGAGATTGAAAAACCCTGGTTCAATACACAGAAACCTGTTCTGACTCTCCTGTGACCAAAAGCTGCTTGAGAATGGTTTACCTGAGGGAATGGCAGGAGCTCTGTCAGGGAGCTTTAGGCTGGAGATCAGGAAAGGCTCTTCCCCCAGAGGGTGCTGGGCACTGCCCAGGCTCCCCAGGGAATGGGCACAGCCCCGAGGCTGCCAGAGCTCCAGAAGCATCTGGACAGCGCTGCCAGGGATGCCCAGGGTGGGATTGTTGGGGTGTCTGTGCAGGGCCGGGAGCTGGGCTGGATGGTCCTTGTGACTCCCTTCCAGCTCAGGATATTCCATGGTTCTGTGATAGAACCTCCACTGAGGAGGAAGCCACGATCTGCTGCGTGTTCCCCAAAGGAAGCTGCGCTCGGAGCCCTCGGCTGTGCCAGGACAGGCAGCCCGGCCACCGGGTCACAACCTCACAACAACATTCGGGAGGAGTGCCACAGCGAACCTCATCTTCTGTTCCTGTGGGTTTCATGGCAGCATTTACCAAGGGGGGAAATAAAAGGTCACCTTGGATTGCTTGGCGTTCTCCAGAAACGACACACTCAGCTGCTGTTTGTCACCCCAGCAGCGAGCGGCTCAATGCAAACCTCACGGAGTTCAGCAAAGCCAAGGGCAAAACCTTACACCTGGGGCGGGACAAAACCTTACACCTGGGGCAGGGCAAAACCTTACACCTGGGGCGGGACAAAACCTTACACCTGGGGCGGGACAAAACCTTACACCTGGGGCGGGACAAAACCTTACACCTGGGGCGGGACAAAACCTTACACCTGGGGCGGGGCAATCCCAGGCACACCTGGGTGGAGAAGGGATGATGAGCAACTCTGGGAGAAGAACGACCTGCAGAGCTGCCTCCAGCTCAGAGGTCCCCAGCAAGGGAAGGACATGGAGCTGTTGGAGAGAGTCCAGAGGAGGCACCAGGAGGATCAGAGGGATGGAGCAGCTCTGCTGGGAGTAAAGGCTGAGACAACTGGGATTGTTCAGCCTGGAGAGAGAAGACTCTGGGGTGACCTAACCGGGGCCTTCCAGTTCCTGAAGGGAAATGACAGGACAGATGGAGAGAGGCTGTTTCCAAGGACCTGGCGTGCCAGGACAAGGGAATGGCTTCCCAATGACAGAGGGCAGGGTTAGACAGGATATTGGGAAGGAATTGTTCCCTGTGAGGGTGGGGAGGCCCTGGCACAGGGTGCCCAGAGCAGCTGTGGCTGCCCCTGGATCCCTGGCAGTGTCCAAGGCCAGGTTGGATGGGGCTTGGAGCACCCTGGGATAGTGGAAGGTGTCCCTGCCCATGGAACAAGATGGGCTTTAAGTTCCCTTCAAACCTAACCCCTTCTGGGGTTCTATTCTAAACCAAACTAACAGAGGGAACAGCCCCTGTGGCGCTTTGCCAGCGATGTGTTTGTTAGTTAACACTTGATTTCTCCTCCAGCTCAGCACGGCCAAGGCAGAGTCCCAGCACACCCTGCCCAGCCCCAGCTGACAGACCTGTCCATCCCGAGCCTCCAGCGGAGATGGACAGGGACACTCGCCCAGGTGACCCATCCCAGTTTCCCCGGAGCCTGTGGGAGGGACGGGGGCTGTGCCTTCCCCCAGTGCCACTAACAAATTAACTCCGAGGCAACGACGCACTGAGGCAGAACTCCCAAGCGCACGGGAGCACTTACAAATATCCCCAGCGACGCTGCCACTCCCAAGAACAAACCCTCAGCCAACCAACCTGGCAAAGCCCTGGTGAGACCCTGTGCGAGTGTCTGTACCCCCCCAGCACGGTGTATGTGAGAGGGGAGAGGCTGAAAACGCGGGGTCTGGTGAGGGGTGGGATGGGGAACTGCAGCCAGGGAGGGCTGTGCCCACAGGTGCCCCCAAAACGGTGACCCCAGGGCCCGGGAGGGTGGGCACTTCCCACCCCTGACCTACAGCATGGGATCCCAGGCTGGGTCAGGCTGGAAGGGACAGCGGCAGCTCATCTGGTGCCACCTCCTTGCTCCAGCAGGGTCAGCCCAGAGCACGGGGCACAGGACTGTGTGGATGGGTCTGAAACATCTCCAGTGAGGGACACTCCGCACCCTCTCTGGGCAATGCATTCCAGGTGTTTAAGGAAGTTCTTCCTTATGTTCGGGTGGAACTTCCCGGGCATCAGTCCCTGCCCGCTGCCCCTCGTCCTGGTGAGGGCTGGCACAGCCCCAGGCAGAGCCCTCAGTGCCACAGCCTGGCCGGGCCCACAGCTGGGCCTGGGGCTGAGCCCACGGCCGGGCCCCACGGCAGCAGCGCGGCCCCGCCGGCACAGCCCGGCCCTCGAGCGCGGCTCCACACACCCGGAGCCAGACCCCGGCCCCTTCCCCGGCCCCTCCCCCGGTCCCGGTCCCGGTCCCGGTCCCGGTCCCGGTCCCGGCCCCGATCCCGGTCCCGGTCCCGATCCCG
>VZTI01005499.1:105554-131531 GCA_013397865.1 Struthidea cinerea
GGAAGGGGGACGGGAGCGGGAATGGGAATGGGAACGGGGACGGGGACGGGAAGGGGAATGGATGGGAATGGGAACAGGAATGGGAATGGGGATGGATGGGAACTGAAACGAGAATGGAAATGGGAACGGGAATGGATGGGAACGGGAACGGGGATGGATGGGAATGGGGATGGGGATATGGATGGGGACAGGGATGGGAACGGGGACTGGGAAGGAAATGGGGATGGGAACAGGAACGGGAACCGGGATGGGAATGGGAATGGGAACAGCAATGGGAACTGGGACGGATGGGAACGGGGATGGGAACAGGCAGGAATGGGACAGCCGGGATGTCCCAGGGAGGATCCAGGGATGGATCCAGGGATGGGACAGCCGGGATGTCCCGGTGTGGTGCCAGGGGACGTCCCCAGGCTCAGGGACGGCCGTGACACGGCCTCCGGCCTCGGCAGGACACAGGAGCAGCCCCGTGACATTGGGGAGGTTCCGGGGGCTCCGTCCTGCGGGACACGAAGGCGGGGGGGAGCAGGGGGTGGCTCGGGGGCCTCTCCCAACCTCCGCCCGCGGGTGACTCTGGCACCCGGGGTGTCCCAGCCCTCCCGCAGGAATTCTCATTCCTCCAGCCCACCCAAAGCAAAACCGCGGTGGTGTCTCCCTGCTTAAATACCCAAATCTGGGGTTTAACCTGGCTTAAAACCAAGGCATTACAGCCCGTCCTGAGCAAAGGCAGCAGCACGGGAGCACAGGGCAGAGTTGAACCTCCCGTGACATCATTCAGTGACCACTGAACAAAAACAGACAAATAAACCCCAAACTCATGAGTTGTGATGAAAACACCTTTAAAAAATTACGCTTTACACACAAGATCACGCGGGGACCTAAAACAACTCTTTTGGGGGAGTTTGTGCTGGGAAAGCTGCAGCTGGGAGGGAGGGGGAGCCCTCCTGACCCCCCTCCCGGCTACAAATGATGCCTGAGTCAGTTTTCCTTCTGGGAACACCCCACGTAACACCGACCTTTCCTGTCTCTCCCCATTAATCCCTTTCTAAACCCGCTCCTACTTCAGCAGCTGCCGCCCCCGCTAACAGATGCCCATCGAAGGCAGCAAGAAACGGGCAATAAATACCCACCATAAACTTGGGGGCTCCACCCTGCGGGGCAGGAGGATCAAGGCGAACCCGCGCACTAAAAATAAATAAAATTAAGTAGGGAAATAGCTTCCTATCAGCTCACCCCAGCCCAGGATATGGAGCAATGCTGCTGGGAAAACACAGATCAAAGCACACGGGGTATTTACACCTCGACAGGGCCCTGAACAAACATGGGTGGGTGATGCCCGGCTCTGCTCGCTCCGTAGGAAGGCTGAAAAGTTCCACATTTCCAGTGGGATAATAACTTCCACAGGTGGTTTGTAAGCCCTCGAGTTTGTGGGTCAGTCAAAGACAGGGTTTAGCTTCGTGTGGGTGCTCCCCTGAGTTCCTCCACAGAGAGGGAGGGCCTAAAACGAGGGGATTTGGTTAAAACCATGTGTGGATCCCAAATCCATGTGATCCCAGCCCTCTGCTCTCCGTTTATGTCTCTGGACAATGCTTTTCACACAGATTTATCCAAACTCTGCAGCAAAACCCCAGATTTCCCCCCAAATCCTGCAACGCCAAAGCAGGAGCAGCACAGACAACGACAACCACAGCGGGGAAAACCTTCTGCAATGGAAGCATTTTGTGGAGGAGGTGGGAAAGGGATTGATTAATTAATTATTAGGGATGCCCTGGTTTTAAAAGTTGGGTGGGGAAAGCAGGGGGTTGGGGCTGTCACTGTGGCATTTTGGAGCGGTTTCTTGTGCAGATGGCGAGTGGGGAGGCAGGTGAGATGTTGCTGCCCATCCTTAACAGGCTTGGATGGGGTTTTATTCCACTTGCAGCAGGAAATAAAAGGTTAGAGGGAAGGAAAACCCAGGGACAGACAGACAGCTCTGCCGCCTTGGAGGACAGCCGAGAGGCGAAGTCCCTTCCATGTCAGCTTTGGTGGCTCTCGGGAACTTCAACAAAGGTTTCTCTCCTTGACTCCAGACCCATCAGTCGTTTCTTCACAATTCCCAACCCGAATTCCCTTCCCCAGGAGCGTGGCAATCCCTGAGGGTGGGGCCCTGCATATTGCCCGATACCTGCGTTTGTGTCTGTGTTTGCTCTTGGCCTCGCGGTTTCGAGGGAAAACAGCAGCTTTTGTTCCTTATCTCCTCTGGTTTTCTGCCTCCCCCGTGGCTCTCTATTGTGGTTGGGTTATGGTGATTAAATAAACTGTATTCCCAAAGCATTCCAAGTCGGGTTTCCATGGCTGTTCCAGCCTTTGCTGCTGGTGGTTTAATTTCACAGACCCCTTGCCCCCTGGGCAGACAGGAAAACCTGAGGGCAGGACAGGAAAACCACAGACCCAGGAATTGCAGTCCTGGTGTCCGCTGCTCTCCCTTGCAGTTCGGCAAGGCCGGATTCGGATGCAGCCATGGATTTGGGGAGGCAGTTGCAAGGAAGGAGCCAAGTGAAATCATCTTTGAGGCTTCAGGGGGTGAGTTGGCAAAACCAAGGCAACACTGAGCCCAAAGTGCTGCCTCTACACCTGGAACGAGGATTGAACGGCCTCTGAGGTGCCGTCCTGCGTGTAAATCACTTTTATCCCATCTCTCCAGCCACCAAATCCCACGGATTTTAAAGCCATGGCCAAGGCCTTGACTGGCCTCACACAGGGATGGAGACGGCCTCGTGCCCAGGGATGAGCGAGATGATGGAAGGAGTGTTGGTGCTCACTGCTGTGGGAAAACTCATGGATTTTGGGCAAGAGAAGGATGGGAATCTGTTCCCTGTTCCAGGCAAGCCCAGCTCGGGAGGACCCACGCCGTCAGCACAGATAGAGGAGGGGGTGGGCCTCGCAGAGATATAAACCCACCCCGCTGAGCTGGCAGCGTTGGAGCTGCAGGTCCGGGCGGGGTAAGGAGAGGGGATTTCACTGCCCTGCTGCTCAGCAGGCAGCTCAGGGCACGGGGGGAGGGCTGCAGGTCCTGAGCTGCTCCGCCAGCCCCGGGCAGGACAAGCCACAGCGTCCCTGCCAGGCGCCACATCCCAAAACTGGGGTAAAGAGCCACCGGGATTCGCTCGGTGATGCCTCACAACGCTGTGTATCCACAGTGACACGGCTGTCACCTGGGGCACTGCCCAGGCACGCTCGGCTGGGTCCACGTCCCTGGCGTGGGCACTGCAGGAGCCTCCATCCTGCCCCCGGTTCATCGCCCGTCCTTGTTGTTCCCTCTCCAGGGCAGCCCCAGGATGAGGAATCTCCTCCTTGCCGTGCTCCTGGCTTGTGGTAAGTGCCCTGCTGTCCCTGGCCAGGCCGGGATCCACCTACAAACCCCGAGCCTTTGTGAACAATTCAGGTTTTTTTTAAATCTGGCGGTTTCTCCCGAGTGCTTTGAACTGCTGCAGTCCTGGAGGGCTTTGTGATGGGGAGGCTTTGGGATGCTGAGATCCGTAGTTGTTTTGGGAGGCCCTGGAGTCTGCTGTCACCTTTCCCGCCTGAGCCAAGCCCATGGCTGATCCTGGTGATGGGGGATTGCAGTTTGCAGCACGGCAGAGCCAGTCCAGAGGGCAAAATATCTCGTGCCAGACCAAATCCAGAGCCTGTAAAAGCCAGCCTGTAAAAGCCATCCTCCCTGTGAGGGAGGCCCTGGCACAGGGTGCCCAGAGCAGCTGTGCCTGCCCCATCCCTGGAAGTGTCCAAGGCCAGGCCAGAAGGGGCTTGGAGCAGCCTGGGATAGTGGAAGCTGTCCCTGCCCATGGCAGGGGGTGGAACAAGATGGGCTTTGAGGTTCCTTCCAGCCCAAACCATTCCATGATTCCATGATTCCGTAATTCTGGAGGAGGGGATAAAGCTTCTCGTGGTTCAGACTCTGAAAGCGCACGTTTCCAGCAATGCCAGGCCAGTTTAGTGCCCCTGCCGGAGCGGGGTGCAGGGAAGGCCACCGGGCTCCCCGCTCTGCTCCGGCACGAGCCCCTCCTGTGCCCCCGCAGGGCTGCTCCCGGCTGGCACCAGCGTCCTGGAGCTGGAGCGGATGATCAGGGTGGCCACGGGGAAGAGCGCCCTGCTGTCCTACAGCTGGTACGGCTGTTTCTGCGGCATCGGGGGCACCGGGACCCCCGTGGATCCCACTGACCGGTGAGTACCCAGAACAGCGGCACCGCTCCCAGCGCGGGGTCCCTAAAAGCCCCTCGCTGGCAGCCTCCCAGCCCCGGGTGGGGTTTGCAGCGTTCCCCAGCCAAGTCCCGCTGCTGCCTTGCCGCCTCCTCCTCTTCCTCCTCCTCCTCCTCCTCCTCCTCCTGGTCGCCCTAAATGCGAGGCTGGACCTTCCTCTGCCCTCCAGGTGTGGCGAGGGAGGGTTTGGGGGCCGCGGTTTGACCTGGGGTCCCCGCAGGTGCTGCCAAGCCCACGACTGCTGCTACAGGAGGCTGAGGGAGGGCAGCTGCAGCCCCCTGACCAGCCCGTACAGCTTCTCCTCCACCGACGGGCACGTCACCTGCAGTGAGTACTGAGCAGCACTGCTCCCCGAGACACCCCATCCCCGGAGAGGGCACGCAGGAGAGCATCCCCCGCGTGAATCCAGCCCCATGCCCGCCGGCTGGGATAATTCAGTGGGCATTGAGGATGCGGGCAGGCTGGGAAGGACAACACGCTGCTCTTCCCCTTCCCCCTCTGGCTCCGGCCGGGAAAGGCACCGCAGGGCTCCGCGTTCCCCCCGCAGGTGACGAGCAGAGCTGGTGCGAGAGAGAGACCTGCCTGTGCGACACCGCGGTGGCCTCGTGCTTCGCCAGCACCCTGCATTCCTACAACGATTCCTACCGCTTCTACTTCAAGCTCAAATGCCAAGGAAGCAAGCTGCAGTGCTGAGGAGGGGGGATCTGCACGCAGAGTTCCAGATTTTGGCTGGTTTTTACCCCAGCAAGAAAGGCCCGTGTTGGGGGCTGAGAAAAGGCAGAGCCCCCGAGGCTCCCTGCGAGGTGCTGCTCAGGGCACACACACCATGGCTGGAGACCCAGCAGTTCCTGGAAAGACACACCAGCTTCCTCTATTTTGTCCCTTCCTCCTCTCTTGATTTCATTTCCCAGCAAAGATAATAAAGACATACAATAAAAGGGATGCAAACTGGTTCTCCGTGGTGTTTTCCTGTAAGGGCTGCTGAGATTGAGGCACCGCAACGGTGGCTGCCGAGTTTGGGGAGCACTTCTGCGTCCCACGTCTCAGCCACGACATCTGCCTGACACCCCAGCATTTCCATGGTCCCCACAGGGCTGTAATTCACAGAGCTATCCCAATGTGGAGCACGAAGTTTGGGGAATGGGTTGCCCAGAGCAGCTGTGGCTGCCCCTGGATCCCTGGCAGTGTCCAAGGCCAGGCTGGACAGGGCTTGGAGCAGCCTGGGACAGTGGAAAGTGTCCCTGCCCATGGCAGGGGGTGGCACTGGGTGAGCTCTAAGGCCCCTCCCAACCCAAACCAATCTGGGATTCTATGAATTTCTAGTTCCCAGCTCAGAAGGCACATCCAAACAGCTTTGTGAGGAACGCTAACAAAACAAAACAGCCCCGGGAATACGAGAGGCTTCACATCACAATGATTTTTAAGTTGTATATTATTTTTATGTTCCTCTGGTCCAGAGCCAGGACAACCTGAAGCACGGCTCAGCACAGGGAGAAGCTCACAGGAGTATCCCCTGTAGCTTCTGGGATGTTTGGCCTCTGGCACGTGAGGATTTTACTCGGAACGGCAGAGCTGCTCTCTTATATCTATTTCCTGTTATAAACCATTCCATACACAGCATTTCATAGAAACACATTTTCTTATACAAACATGCTAAAAGCGGGAAAACAGCGTGAGTACATAAACTGATTGCAAATGATTAATGAGACAGTAATTAGCCTGAGGAGCATTAACAGGCCGTGGGCAATTCAGATAGGCACAAGGCACATGCCAGCCAGGGAGCGTCACTCGTGACACCAGAGACAAAGCAGAGCTGGAATCAGGGCTTGGTTGGAAACTTTGTCAGTGGAGGACAACAAAAAACTATTTTTCCAACACGTAAGACAAAAGACACAAACAGATCACCTTCCTTCCTCAACATCCATCCCAAACCAAAGCAGCCTGGGCTTCCATGACTCTTGGACACAAGGGTTAAAGAATAATCATCCACAGGGGAAGGAAGATTTCAAAGCCTTGACCACCTAGATTAGGCAAATGCTCATTTAGGAGGGCAGTTGATGACTGAATGGTTTCTGCTGAAGGGTGTAATGAGGGGGCGGAAAAACTACAAGGAGAGAAACGAAGGGAAGCTGCACTTTCTCACCTCAGAACACAAGGGTGTAATCATCCAGTGTCCGCCCAGCCTCTTGTCTCTGGGAACCGCCCGTCTAGAGATGCTTTCAGTGTTGCCCATAGACTTTTCCCAGAGAACTGATAAATCTCCCTGAACCACCTTACATCCCCTCGAAAGCCCCAACCCTGCTGCATCCATGCCCAGCCTGAACCAGGGCTGTTCTTTTCCCCCCTGATGCAGCTCCTTGGTGCGGGGAAGGGCAGAGGAGAAGGCCCTTGGGCATCTCTGACCGAGGCAGTGGGTGTTTGCTTCCTCCTTGGGCTGGAAGTGACGCTGCTTTTCCACCTCAGCCCACGCAGCACCCACCCCGTGCGTGGGGTACGGAGCCGGGGCGTTGGGGGATTTCTGACTTTCCTCGAAAGGGGAAGGACGGCACCTTCTCCTCCACAGGAAAGCCCAGTCAGCGAGACTTGGGTCAAAGGAGTTCCAGGCAGATGGGAGCAAACTATATAAAGCAAGCCCAGTTGGCTGCAGGGCACTGCAAGCCAGCAGGGCCTTCCCAAGGTAAGTGGGGATGGAGGATTGGATGGAGGATTGCTTTTCCTTCTTTTCCTCCTCTAGGCAGAAGCTGTGGTGCAAGCGGGGAGCGAGTGCCATGCTGGGGAAGCAGGATTGAGGGAGATGCTGCCTGAGATGCCAGCCCAGAAGAAGAGCAGTGGGTGCAGCCCTCGAGGGCTGATCATCCCTCCAGTTTTTCTCCCTTTCCCCCGATTTTTGCTTTTTCCTACCCCTCCACCATCTGGTTCCCATCACTTCCCATCCCTGAGGCTTTGTGCTGAAACAATGGGCACATCCTTACCCCCCTCACCCCTCCTGGTCCCTGGAGAGAGGGAGCATCTCTGCTCCTGGATGAGGAGGGAAAGAAAGAAGGAGGTGGTTGGTATCACAGGGAATGGTTTGGTTTCCTCCCCCAGAGCTGTCTGAAGGATGAACTCTCTCCTCGGCCTTGCCGTGCTGTTTGCCTGGGGTAAGTGTCCTCTCTCAGTCCCAAGGCTCTCTGTGCAGTTACATCCATTGAAATTAGGACCAGGCTGGTGATTTCTTCACCTTTCCCCACCACCAGCTCTCCCAGATGTGCAACAACTCCCCTGCACCAAGCTGGGAACAAATTTCCTCTCCGTTGCATTATGATTTCTAAGACCATCACCACCCTGGTGCCAGTTTGGGGGCTGGAGCGATGGAGCTGCTGCTGGGGGGCAGGGACTCAGCGTGATCTCCCTGATTTCCCCCCTCCAGGCTTGTCCCCAGCCCACGGGAACCTCTTGCAGCTGCACCAGATGATCTCGGAGGTGACAGGGAAAAACGCTCTTCTGCATTACGGCTTCTACGGCTGCTACTGTGGCCTGGGGGGCAAGGGGCAGCCCAAGGATGCCACAGACAGGTGAGAATCCACTTAAAAGTCGCCTGCCCGGACACGTTCTTGAATATTTTTAAGTCTGTGGGGTGAGGGGGAGAAAATTCCATCCCCTAAAGCTTCGATCTCCAGTGCAGATGCTGCCAGCTGCACGACACTTGCTACCAAAACCTCCTGAACTACCACTGCGACGCCAAGACACAGCTGTACCGCTACAACTGGCACCACGGCAGGCTCTCCTGCAGTGAGTGGGGCCCTGGAAAAGGGGGTGTCACCGGGGGGTGACAGCCCAAGGCCGGGGCTGACCCTGGGCTCCCCTCGTCCCGCAGGAAAGGGCTCCCGGTGCTCCTACTTGTCCTGTGAGTGCGACCGCAGCCTGGCGCTGTGCCTGAGGAGAAACGTCAGGAGCTACAGGAAACTCTACCGGTTCTACCCCAAGTGGCTGTGCTGCTGATGGGAGCTGGGATGCGGGGCCGGAGCACGCGCGGGTCGGTGCCGGGATCGCCCTTCATCCCTGCCTGTGCTGACCGCACCAGAGCCGCTGGAAATTAAATCGACGCAGAAATAAACAATGCTCTTGTTCAACGTCCCCGCTCCTCTGAGAGCTGCTGCTGGGCAGGGAGAGAAATCCCCGTAAATAATCAACGTCTTCCCAAAACTTTCCAAGAACTCCGTCTCGGCCCCTGCGTCACTCGAGGCTGCAGCCCACGGGGAGAGGGGGCCGGCCGGGGGGAAGGGGCGTAGCATTCCCTGGGTTTGGGACAGACGAGTCGTTTTGGAGCTTCCAGTTGGAGCTCGCGGGCTGGACACGGAGGGCCGGCTCTCCCCGGGAGGACAGACTGACAGCGAGGAAGATCCCTGGTGAGCAACTCCCCCCCCTCACGCCGCTGCTGTGGAAAGGAAAACACGGGGGGAATGTCGGGAGGGGGCAGCGGGAACGGCCCGTGCCCGCAGGAAAAGTGCAACCGCTTCCCAGTGAAAGCACAGCTGGGAGGCTGCACCGCGGGGGGAGAGGGGCACTGCGTGCCAAAAGCGGTGGGACAGGAGGCGAGAAATGCGGGAATGTGGTGGGACGGGAGGTGGGGGATGCTCGGAAACCACCCGCTCTCGGCCAAGAGGCAGCAACACAGATGTGAGGGGGCACAGTCGCTTTCCTCCCTCCCAGTTCTGGGGGTTGATCCGATTTCGGAGGAAGCTTCTCACAGCAGCTCGTGTCAAACTGGCCACACTGCCCGGCTGAGCCTGTCCCCTGTTTCTCCTCGCAGGCCCAGGTGAGAGGAAGATGAAGGTCCTGCTGGCGCTGACGATGCTGTTCGCCTGCAGTAAGTGCATCCCCGACCCACAGACGGGAGCCAGGCTCATCCCCAAACTCCTCTGCACTCCTCAGGGAGACTCCCAGCAAAGCCTCCTTCCCTCCCCAATTCCCCAGGCCTCATTTCTGCATATAACTTACAAAAAAAAAAATCACATTTTCCGGTCACTCTAGGTGTGTTCACAGCTCGCGGGAAGCACCCACGCACGTTCACACCGGGACTCGAGGGAAGCACCGTAGGAAACCTGACTGCCCATGGATGCTACTCGGGATGGGGCACCTCGAGGGCTTCAATGGACCGGTACAGGCAACGCTGCCCCGGAGGGCTAACGCTGCTCCCGGGATAACGCCGGGGCTCTGCAGCCCCCCCTGAAGCTTTGCAAAATGCAGACCACGTGCTCGGCAGCAGCAGGAAGGAGTCAGGTTTTCGGGAAGTAGGGAAAGTGAGGCAGTGGTCACACCTAATTCCATCCCGGAGGCAGTAGGGTGGTGCCAGTGACAACTGCCTGGTCCGTGGGATGGCACCAGCGGAGAGGGACGGTCCCGAAGCCAGGACGCTGGGCAGGGATTGCACGGGGAAGCAGAGGCTTGGCGTGGGAACGGGCTGGAAAGAGCAGCTTCGGGGCGATCCAGAGCAGGAGGATGCAGAGCTGGCGGCTCGCAGAGCCGGTGTCAGGTGGGGCAGAAGCGGCCGGTGCCGCATTCCCGACGAGTCCAGGCTCTCCCTCTCCCGCAGGTGCTGCCTGCTCCGAGCCTGCTGCTATGCCAAGCTGGCAGCGCGGCGGTGCCGCGTGGGACCCGTGCAGCCCCTCTCTGCGGCCCGGCCGGGGCTCCCCACCTGCAGTGAGTGCTCCCCCCTCGGCTCGGGACGCCCCTTTCCAGACCGTCCCCTCTTTCGAGGTGCTCGGGGCAGGTCTCAGGTGCGCTGTCGGTCCCCGCAGGGTCGGGGACGTGGTGCCAGCGCGGCGCCTGCAGGTGCGAGCGGGCGGCGCGGCTGTGCCGGGCTCAGCTCCGCCGCCGCGCCAAGTGCCGGGGACGGGCCGGGCGGTGCTGAAGCAAAACCTCCCTTTGCAAAACCACCTCCGGGCTGAGCCGCGAAGGGACGGCGCCGGCAGCGCTTCCCAGCCCTGGCGAGTCTCCTGCTCGGGGCTTTTTGGCTTCGAGGCGAGGACAAGAACCCTCCGGTGAAGTCGCGTCACGGGATCCGAGGAGGGGGAGCAGCGCTGACGTGGTGTTGCAGCACAGCAAAACAAGGGAGGGGTGAACACCTGCCCCTCGTCCCGCTGAGGGCTGGGAGGGGAAGCGTCTCCCCTCGGCTGCCTGTCCGCTCCCTCAGCTTCCTGCTTCACAGCAAATTCCCTCCTGTTGCTCCAAAATAAAACCAGAGAGCCCAAAGCACCGGTTCCCAGCGTGCCGTGACTCAGCTGAGCCCAGCGACCACCCCTCAGCACTCAGACGGGTTTCCTGTTGAAGTCCCCAGCAAAAATGACACCTGAGAGGTGACACAACTCACCCCTGAACTGCCCCGACTTAGGTCTAAACCCTCAGGCTCTGAAAATTTCCCGTTTTTTCTGAGAGATGGAGAAGTGGAGGCTGGTGGAAGGGCTGGGGGCCGGCACGATGGCGTGGGAGGGCCGGGCTTGGACTTCCATGATCCTTGTGGATCCCTTCCAGCTCGGGATGTTCTGTGATCCCCTAAATCTCTGCTGTGACAGGGTGGCCGGGAGCTTGCCTCACACCCGGTGCCGAGCAAAACAGAGTTCTCACCAGAAAAGAATGTTTTGGCCCAATTCTGCAACAGCCCTGAGCACATCCCTTAGGAAAAGGCCGTTCAGGCAGTGGCTGCTTTCCCCCCCCCCCCCCCTTCGGCATTCCCAGGTTTTGTGTTGACCCCGGGAGGTCTCAGTGCTCCAAAGCCCCCTAGGGGGGCTCAGCAATGAAATAAAGCCACAGAAACAGCAAAAAAACGCTATTTTTCCCCAGGGGCTGATGCCCAGCTGGAATTCCCACCCTGGATTGCCCCAGAGCTAGAATCAAGGGCACCAGGAAACAGCCCTTAAATCAGCAATCTTCTGCCAGCTGTCACCCAGAGATCAGGCCCTACCACCCTCCTCCTCCTCCAGCCGTGTGAGATCCTGGGGGGAGATGAGGAAGGAGCTCTTTGCCCAGCAGCTGATGTTTGCAGGGCATAAATCAAGGATCAAATCCTCGCTGAGATGATACCCCAGACAGATTGCAGGCTGGGATTAACTGAATCACACTCTCGCTTTGTAAATTCTGGGTGAATATTAACCATCCCCGAGTTTTCCCGCTTGGACATCTGGCTGTACAAATCCATTCATAGAGAGCTCCAGGTGCTGATGTTTTGGCTCAGATACTGCACCCCCTCAGAGCGTTGCGATAAGCTGGGCTGCAAAAGTTGTGGTTTGCATACTATGAAACAAAATCCACATCTCCCCAGGAGGCATTTGGCTTGGGGGGGGGCTTATTTCCCATTTGGAGAAGGGATCCTGCAAACCTGCCACAGGTAGAGGGGCTGGGGTGGAGAGGCTTTCACTGGAGCTCAGCCAGCTTGGTGCCCAAGAATATCCCTTATTCCCCCGCGATAAAACTGGTTGTGGACTTGGAAAATCCTGAATTACGCCAAATCCTGGTTTAGCCAATTAACTCAACACCATGCCAGGGGACTACTCAAATTAGCCCAGAGAGCTGATATGGCAAAGGGCCCATGCCAGGGGGAAGAGATTTTGCTGAGCCGAGTTCCCTTTTCTCAGCATCTCTCTGATTCCCACACAAGTCGCATCCTTGTTCCCTGCCTCAGTTTCCCTACCAGCCCCGGGGGGATTTCCTCCCCTGCCTCAGTGCCTGCCCGTGCTGGGGTTCCCCAAAAAGCAGCACAGAGCCCCTGCAACCTCTGCCAGAAGGAATCTGCTCAATCATTGTTCTGTGCCACCAATGTGAGATTCTCCCCAAGCAAACGACACGAGCAGCCTTTTTTCCCTGCCTTCCATCATACACCACTTGCATTTTTTCTTCCCTGCCACTTGCCTTACTTTGCTTCCAAACAAAGGTGAACCACACACCTCATGCCACGAGGTTTTTGAGAGCAAAACTCAGTGCCCAGCACACACGGGGAGAGGGATGGAGCATCCCCGCATGCAGGGAGCATCTGGGCACTGAGAAGGAGCTGAGCAGAGGCCATGCATGGTGGTTTTCTTGATAGTGGGGTTTTCTCCAGCTGCAGCCGTTCTGGGGACCACGGGATCTTCCTCCAATCCCCAGGCTGCATCTCATCCACTCTGGTAAGTCGGGAGTGGAGGATGCTTTGCACGGGCTGCATTTTCTCCCTGCCCAGGTAAGTCAGGATGGAAACAGAAAGACACAGAAAGGTGTTTTCTAGCCAAGACATCAAAAAAGCTCTCGCCCAGGAAGAAAGTGGATCATGGAATCACAGGCTCCTCAGACAATCTCATTCCACCCCCTGCCACGGGAAGGGCCATCTTGCACTAAGTGGTTCCTGTTCTCCCTCAAGTTCTCCCATTTGGCTCAGGGAAGCTCTGGGAATGCTGAGACACCCAGAGCCATGCACAGACTCGACCCCAGGCTGCCCCACATACCCAAAACCTCCCTGACAAGAGCTCCACCATATAAGGCATCCCACAGCCTCCAGCAATGCCAGCGGACCTGCACAGCAATGGGGAGGATTGTCAATATTTGCCCACTTTGGGCTCTCCAGAGGAGGAGCCCCACTGAGAGTGCACAGCCATAAAAGGTGTGACCAGCGGCACCTCGGGCTCGCCCAGCCCCGGAGCTGCCACCGCCAGAATGAAGCTCCTCTCGCTGCTCCTCTTCTGTGAGTATCCCCTGCCAGCTTCCACCCCAGGAGAGCTCCCAGGTCCTGTGCATGGACCTGGGAGGGTGAAATGCTCATTTCTGCTGCGGAAAGGTGGGATGGGAGGTTGTTGTTCCTAGTGCTCCTAACGCCCCATCTCCAGTCCTAGGACTGGCCGCCCTTGCCAGCTGCAACTTGGCCCAGTTTGGATTGATGATTAAGCAAATGACTGGGAAATCACCGCTGGATTACAACGGATACGGCTGCTACTGTGGCTGGGGGGGATCCAAACGGCCCCTGGATGCCACTGACAGGTAAGCTGGGGCCTGGTGAAGGCGCTGCCCCCAGCCCTCCTCACCTCCCTGGGTACAGCGAGGGGAATCTTGTTCCTGCTCCTGGGAATGGAAGTAGCAAAGAGAAAATTGTTGCTTGTCCTTAGAGCCTCTTTAGAAGCGGTTTAGCAGCAGCAAAGATGCACGTCCTTGATGTTCTATTGCATTGTCCCAACTGTCTCCTGCCCTGACCTCGGCTCTCGTGTCCCCAGGTGCTGCCATGCCCACGACTGCTGCTACAAGAAATTGGTTTCCTCCCACTGCAACCCCAAAATGGCCATCTACATATACTCCTTCCGAAAAAACCAAATAACCTGCGGTAAGAGCGGGGCGGGGGCGGAGCTCTGAGCAGCGAGGCACAGCCACCCACGCTCTCGGGGAGCTTGGCTTCCAAGATCCCCTTCAGACCATCCTGGCCTGGAAACCACACACAGTGAAGTAGGTGGAAACACAGGAAAAGTGCCAGGAATAAGGCAAAAAAAGATTTGCTGGATTACGGTGAAGTTTAGAGCTTGGAGACTTCCCTGAGGAGGGACCTTGTCCTTCCCGAGAGGCCAAATACGGAGGGTTTGAGGTGACCGTCCCATCCTGGTTGGGGACTGGGCACAGCTGCCCTGAGTCCCCCAGAGCAAGCTCATTGTTCCACGGACCAAAGCAAAGCACATCCCAGTGATCCAGGAAAATACCCACAGACACATCAGAGAGAAAGTGAATTAAGTGTTCCCTCCAGGGCCAGGTAGCTCCACACCCCAGAGGTGAGACCGCCTGAGACCCCCCCAAACTCAACAGTGGGGATGGTCCAAAAAACTCCCCTGACCCTCACAGCCTTCGCCTGCCTCTATCCACCCCAATTTTCTTCCAGGACGCGGGAATTCGTGCCAAAAAAGGACCTGTGAATGCGACAAGAAGGCGGTGGAGTGCTTCCGGAGGGCAGCCAACACCTACCGCAAATCCTATGACAACTACCCCCAATCCAAGTGCAAGGGCCCAACACCCTCCTGCTGAACACACCCACCAGGCTGGGGCTCCAAACCCGACAGAAACCATCAGAACTGGGGGGGTTCTGCCTTCCCTGTGGCCAGGCAGGACATGCCACAGCCCTGCGGCACCAAAAAGGTGTCCAGCACCTTTCCACAGAGCCTTGGCACAGGGAAAACCTGCTCCCTGTGGTTAAGTAACTCATAAAAATGAGGCATACCCTGCAAATAAAGATATGTTTTAAAAAGAAATTTGTAAATTATGACCAGTGTTGTCTTTTGGGAATCAGTGGTGGAAGGGGTAGGTAACAGCATAGAGCTTGAGGGCTGATTTTTGAAGAAAATATTCCTTCCTGCACACGGCTTTTCTTAAAAAATGACCAGAAGTGACATTTTAGCAGCCAACCACAAAGTCTTAAGAGCTCCAGAGAAAAAGAATGACTGCAGAACAGCAAGTGGCTGCTGCATCCCAACCCCAAGGCAGGCTCCAAGCCCAGCTTCCCTCCAGGAGCTCAGCCTCAATCCAGCCCCACCCCACTCCTAATGACTGTTTAAGCAATTAATACTCACTGAAGGCACGGGGGAGTCCAGTGAAGGGGTCTCAGAGGTTTTGGTGGCTCTTTCTTGCAGACAGACGTCTCAGGCTGCAGCTCCCTGCAGCCACCTCGCCGACACCACAGCTGCACATGATCCCAAACCAGCCCTAATTACCTCTAACAAGCCAGGGCTGGCTGTACCACAGCCCTGGGCCTCGATGGAGGCATCTGCAGCTGTAATGCTGCCTCTGGAGATGCGTCCTGCCTAAAACAAAGGAGTTTGAAGGGCGATTTCTTTGAGTTCTGCCTCAGTGCTGAGGGCTCCTGCCTGACTCTGCTAAGCATTTCATTACAAGCAACACCCCTGCCTCACGTTCCTACAGTAAATGTGGTACTTTTGGAACTCCAAACCACCCATTTCTTCTCATTTTCTACAGCCACTAAAGGATTCTAGAAGCTGAGACAGAGCCAGTGCTGTCCTCTAAGGCTGGTGCCTGCACCCAGGAAGCTCCAAGGAACCACCCCACAGCTCAACACCAGCACAAACCACCTTCCTTTCGTCCAACACTGGATTATGGATCGTTCTTCAGGCCCGATTTTCCTCCCTGTCTGCAGTTCCCAAAGCTCTGCGGCCACGGAGACCATGGGTGACATGGCACAGCTGTGAGACAAACCAGAAGGCAGCTCCCAAGTAGGAACAAGGCACAAGGAGACCTCTCCCATACACAGACATGCTTATGGAGGGCAGCCAGAACCTGCCTAAATGCTTAAAACTTCCGGTTCAACTGAACTCCTGACCTGCAGGGGCAGGATTTGGGAAAATAAGTCCAGGGAAGATGATGGTGGGAGATAGGATGCAGGGAAAGCGGCTTTCTACACCCTCCTGCTGCATAGTCGCCCTTGAGAGGCTCACAGTGACCCTGCTGCAGCAACAGCCAAAACACCCTCAAATCTGTCAGCCAGCAGCTAATAACAAACAGTCATCCTCCTCGAATCCCAAGGGAATATCCAGTGCTCATTGTCCGTCCTCGGCCCGTGGATTACGGAGCACTCAGCCCCACCAAGGAGTAAACACACACTATGAATCATGGTGTTGTTCTGCTCTTGTTTCTTGCCTCCCTTCCTCCTCCCAGGGAAATCCACAACCTGTTTACAAAGCAAATTCACTGCATAAATTGAGTTCTGTGAAGAATGTTGCACAAAGATTCCCTAGGAAAAAAAAAAATATATATATATTGGGAAGGTGGAAATTTCAACAGGAAAAACCCGAAACAGACAAAATCAGTTTTAACATCTTTGGATACAGACTGGTTGTGCAGGCACAAAGCTTTCTTGGCAAGATAAAGGGAATTTGACTAGTTCGTCAAAATTTCTGAGCCCAGCACATCAACAGTTTATTTTAATCCTATTACACTTGGAAATTAAAGCATTTTCAGCCCCAGATTTGGTTCCAGGTATCAGAGGCCACGAGCTGCTGGTCAGTCTCTCCCTCTGCTCTTTGTGCTGCTGTTGCAAACCCCCCCTTTCATCCTGGCCACGATGGGGTGAGGTTTGAGTTCCCTCCTGAGCCTCCAAGACAACTCCCTTCCCAGCTCTCAGGCTCCAGGCAACAACAAATTCCTTATCAGCTCTGGCTCCAGAGGACAAAAACCCAATTGATTAAGATCAAACCTCTTAGTCACAGTACACAACTGCAAATTCTTATCTCTTCAAACCTGCAGAACACACCTGCCTTTCCAGCCAAAATACAGCACAGGCCAGGACACAGGTGACACATTCACCTGCCTTGCCAAACCTGCTGTCACAGCTCATTCCCCCCTGAAGGAAGCTGCACTTTCTCCCCACCGAGCTGTGACTCACCTCTCTCTCCATTACTGTAAAAACCACTGTCTTGGAGAAACAGCAATTCCTACACCACCAGCTCTTCCAGGAGAGCTCCTTTCTTTTTTATTCTTCAACTAACAGCAGCAGAGCACACCAAGTACCAGCTCAGTTCTTGGCAGTTCAGTAAAAAAAAAAAACATTTCTATTTCCATGCTGATTCATAAACTTCAAAGCACAGACAGAAATTTTTCAAATGCAACGCTCCTTACTTTTAAAAGATCCCTTTCACCCCTGCCCTGGCTGATGAGGTGTCTCCTGTAAGTGCACATGTGCTTTCTTCAAGCTTACTGCTTGTTACAAGCCCAAAAACCTGAGTGGAGCTGAAACACCGTGAGCCATAAATCAAAGGCTGAGTCCCACAGTCCTTTCACCTCGATCCAAATTCTCAGTCCTACAGCGGAAAACATCCCAGGAGTCAAGCTGTACATCCTACTTGGTGACCTCACCAAAATGGCATTGAAGATGAAAAAAAATCCTACCATGGACAAAAGCTTGATTTATGAGGTGAAACAGGCAGGTTTCCCAGGGATCACTGCTGCTTGGAAGCTTGTTCCCAGGACTCCTGGTCCTTTGGCTATACTAATTTCATTTGGAGACTAACACCTGTCAAGCTCCTGGCTTGGACTAAAGCCCTGGAGTAGCCCAAAACCTCTGGAACATGGCAAAGGGGACAAGATTCCAGGTGCCCAAGTAACAACACTCACCAAGAATCTCATGCCTGTTCCTGTCACATTTTACCAGATCAGGTGAATCAGCTCTGCAGTCTCATGAGTCCACTGGGATTGTTGTTTCGGGTGGGTTTTTTTCCCCCTACAGGTCTCAGCTTAAAGGAGCTGATCCCAAACCTCACAGATGCAACAATCCCAACCTCCCTCCACGTATTAATCACTTCTGAACCAGCCCAGTGCAAAGGCAGCAGTTCCAGTGAGATTAAAACTTGTCACTGCATTCCAGCATGGCAAAGAAAAGAGGAATGTCATGTTTGAGACAGTGCTGGCTGACACACTTTGCTTTGGAAAGGATTCTGGACATCTGTTCCCTTACTTTATTTGAATTTAAATAGAAAAAGACCCACCAGGGATATTCCTGAGTTGAGATTTGTTAAGCTTTCCCTGACAGCAAGGTAAGATAAAGCTCCTCCAAGCATAACCAAATAAAAATAAAAAAAAACCCAAACAAAAAAAATCCAGGCACATCAAGAGATGTCAAAACAAATCTGACACCGTTGTGTGAAGAAAAGGTTCTCACCTTCATCTAACTCCAAGATCATAGACCCAAGTCCCTACTTCCCGTTAAGTTCAAACAACTCTTCTCACCACAGGCTGATGCAGAATCAAGGAGCAATTGTCCTCCCCACAAGCAAAGGAAGAGGAAGTTCCCTCGTGCTTGGAAATCCCGGCAGAGATGGATTTTAAGATAACAACGGGTGCCTGGAAATTCTCCTGGGGGGAATTCTGTCTTCATCAGTTTTATTTGCTTTCCTCAGCAGAGCACTGAGTCATATGTTTAGGGCTGCCATGGCCTTCACCAGGGTGACGTGGCTGGCCGGGTCTGTCTCTGTCCTGTTGTCTGCACGGTCCCTCTTGGTGGCCAGGACCTTCTGCCGGTGCCTCTCCTCCTGCCGCTTCTTCTTCTCCAGCCGCTGCTGCTCCTTCCTTTGTTTCTTGGCTACCTGAAAGGGAAGGATGGAAACACAAAGCTCAAACCACACGTGTTCTGCTCAGCTGGGGAAAAGTAATAAAGGAGACAAGCAGATACCAAGGCAGCTGCCAGAGGACATTGCTAACTATTTATCAGGACTTCATTCCGAGTTGTTTTGGGAAGAGCGCCACGTGTCACCAGGAAATGTTTGTGGCAGAGAAGTCACAACTGCAGCAGTGACAAAACGCAGTGAGCAGAAGCTGCTTTTAACTGAAAGGAGAAGAGAGCTGCTGAGTAAGCAATGCTAGGGCATCCCCCAATCACTGAAGGGTGCTCACGTCGCTGCCCGACCCCTCACACACCTTTGGGTTTCTGCTGGCTCGGTTCTCTTCCCTGGATCCAGCCCGTCCCTTGTCGTTTTCTGTTTCACCTTGATGCAAGCTCTGATTTCCAAAGATTCTCGAACCACTTCCGTTCTCCTCCCACAGTGTTCCGCTGCAGGACTGCTGCTCCCTGCCCGGGGGCTCCTGCTGCTCCTCGGTACCTACCAACAGCAGAGGTTCTCCTCAGACACGCTCTACCCAGGAGCTGCTGCGCTGTCAGCCAATTCCTTCTCCCAGAAGTCCTGGGGATTTTTGAAAGCTGGATTGAAGCTGCCCTCACTACCAACCTTCCCGAGCACAGAAGGCTGAGGTGGCAGCACACAAACCCCACCTGCCCTGCTTCTGTCCCCAACAGCAAGGTCACGGTCACCCGAAGCCCCAGGTGACAAACTGTGCACTCACCGATTCCGTCCCCTTCCTTCACTTGCAAGATGGCAAATATTGCAGATTCCACGTTGTAGTCCTCCACTTCCAGAACGTGGCTCACTAAATCAATGTCCTGTCCACAAGAGGGGAAGGAGAACACTGAGGAAGTTCAAATCTCTGGCCTACATTCACTTAACAACACCTGCACCACTGAGAGGGGGCTGCTGCTTTTATGATCACTCAATTGGTCTGCGATTCACTTCTGAAAGGGTGAGGGGGAAAATCCTTAAATTCCTGAAGATATCAGGAAAAAGGAATATGCTGTTTCAGCACAAGTTTCCCTCTTGGCCCTTTCTGTTCTAGGCACCTGCACAGTGCCAAGAGCCAAGAGTCACAGATTATCCAGTTAGCTGGGATCTTCAAAACCCCCAGAGGATTTCAGAACTTACAGGATTTGTTTCCAAGTGAATTTTCTGAGAGCTGCAAGACAAACCTTCCAAAATTATTAGGCATCCACAGACAGTAGGTATTTCACCCCCATTTAAGGGTTGATTCTAGGATGAGATACACCCTGATTGATGGCTGTCGCACTCAAGTTTGTCCGAGACGAATGTTTTGTAGAATTTTTCCCAGGACTGCTTTCATGTATCAGGGAGGTTTGAACATTAAGCACAGAAAGGCTCCTCGATACCTACTGAACACCCAGTTGCACTGCACACTTTTTGTACAGCATCTTCCACCTCCACTTCAGTCTCATCTTCAGAGTCGCCCTTCTGTGGCTTCGCTTCCTCTGCCTTATTTGAATCGTTCTTGCAAAGCATCTGAAGAAGAGCAAAGCCCAGCAGATCACACAAGCAGGCAATCCAAAAAAATCTGACATCCTAATAGAAGTAATTATCATTGGGCACTTTTCTTGGGAACATCCCATGTCAAACCATCTTGGAAACTGTGTAACTTCCACCGTCACTGAGAGTTTCCCACATCTCCTGCACTGCTGAACAAACTCCAGTGTACTACAGCACCATGAATCACAACAAACAAGCTTTTAAATGGATTCTTTTTAATACAATACCACACCTCAGCTGTGTGCAGAGAACCTCACGCACAGCACAATTACTCCTCAACATCAAAAAGGGAGATATGAAGAGGACAGCTGCATCCAGCTGTTGCATTTCCAGCTCTTTCCTCCCTTCCCTTTGTTTTTCCATTTGAGGTGCACAATTATGTCATTTAGATGAGATTGCTCCCAGACAGCCCACATCACAGCATCAGCTTTGGATTCATTTCCAGCCCAGAGGCTGAAATCCTTCACGACCCCTCCCAGGAGAGCCGGCAGCATGAGCTACAACAACCTCGGGGCTTTGCTATCCCAGCATGACAGAGAGACCCAGCTCTTCCCTCCATCCCAAACGAGAATGGAAATCAACTGGCAGCATTCATCAGCTCTGTCTGTCACCCACAGCTGGCTCATTCCACCAAAACCAACCTCCATCCGAAGATGGGCCGGGGCTTCTGAGTCGTCGCTGACCCTCCTGACACTGTCGTAGTGCTCCCCGTACCGGTAGGCGATGTGCAGCTCCCTGGCGTCGCTCCTGTCCGTGCCCCGAATCTCAACAAAAGAAGCAAACAGCAAATCAGGATTTGGAATCAACTGCAGCACCAGATTTTTCAAAGCATTCATTTTTTGCAGTGATGGCAAACACCGTGAAGGAAGCGGGTACGTGGTTGCTGGAGCATTTGAAACAGGAAGAGAAGAAGGAGGTTTGAAAGCCAGATGTAAAACATTGGGCAGTTACATCAGAACAAACAAAACGTGGGATGAAAATACTTTCGTGGAAAGCTCAGAACTATTTCATAACTTTCCACAGGAGCTATCAGTTTTCTGATCATCTTCCCAGAACCAACTTCAGCAACAGCTCCCAGGGAATGTACCACGTCATTGTACCCTCAAATATGAGGGAAGAGAGGCCATTCGAGTGACAGCAGCAGTGGAACACAGCCACTCAGAGTAAATTTCGATCTGCAGCTGGGACAAGATGCTGTTTTAATAGCATTCCAAGTGGCTGTGTTTTGTTTTTAAAAGAAAGCCAATCCACGAAAACGTACTAACTCCGTTCAGGAGCACTGTTAACAACCAAATGTTCCTTTGCTTTGTCAGCACCAAGCTGCAGCAGTTTCCACAGAAAATTCCTGCTCCAAGTACTATCTGTACTGATGCGAGAATCGTTCCTACCCCGATTATCAGTGTCTCAAACTATTAGATAAGAGCTACACAGCATTCCAGCTCCTGCCAGGAATGCAGAAAATCCCACTGCACTTGCAGACCAGCTTGGCCTGACCTGCCAGCCTGAGTTCAAAGACCCAACAGCTCTCCTGGAGCAGACGTCAGTAAGCGAAGGACCAGAACTCCTTGCTTCAGGGCTCCAGAGTTTCCCAACCCTTTTACGTCTGTGAAGTGCCTTATCTCAGCTCCCAGACCACACACCAAGTCACCCTTCAGCTGTGTCTGCAGTCTGTGCTGCACTAATGACTTCAGGTTTTCCACCAAATAGTTCTCCATCCATCTGTTTCACCTTCAGGTTCCAACTCAGCACTTGGTTATACTTAACTCCTGCTTTTCATACTGTTAAATTATTCAAATGCTGAAACTTGGTCAGATTAATTCAAAGATTCATCCTCTGCCAGAGCTTGCATAGGTATCTAACAAATCCCAAAGCTCTTGAAAGATTATTCTGAAAATTAGCCAATTTAGCTCTCATTAGAGAAGCCTCTTTCCACTCTGGAGTTGGCCCAGAGGAGGCCACCAAATTGATTTAGAGGGATGGAGCAGCTCTCCTACGATGAAAGACTGAGAGAATTGGGATTGTTCAGCCTGGAGGAGAGAAGGCTCCAGGATGACCTAATTGTGACCTTCCAGTGCCTGAAGGAGCCGACAGGAGAGCTGGAGAGAGACTGGGGACAGGGCCTGGAGTGACAGAACAAGGGGGAGCGGCTTCCCACTGCCAGAGGGCAGGGTTAGATGGGCTATTGGGAAGGAATTGTTCCCTGTGAGGGTGGGGAGGCCCTGGCACAGGGTGCCCAGAGCAGCTGTGGCTGCCCCAGGGTCCCTGGAAGTGTCCAAGGCCAGGTTGGACAGGACTTGGAGCAACCTGGGACAGTGGAAGGTGGCCCTGCCATGGCAGGGGATGGGACTGGATGGGCTTTAAGGTCCCTCCCAACCCTAAGCCACCTGGGATTCTCTGATTCTATGAACACACTGAAACTGGTAAGTAAATGAGAGCTGCAGATTAAAAACAGAGGGGAAAAAAAAGCCAACCTGTTATCCAAAAAGCCGATAAAATAACCTACAAATCTCAGCTAACTTGAGTCTGTGGTTGGACTCCATGATCTTAAAGGACTTTTCCAACCTTACCAATTCTATGATTTACAGTCACTATCAAAAAAGTTACGGGGTGTTCAAAGCCCTAAAAACTCCACGCAGAGATGTCCACCTGCAAGGAGCTTCTCATGACGTTACAGCTACTCACAGTTCTCTTTACTCACACCATTCTCAAGGGCCTGAGACAACCCTCCACTAACAACGCTGCTCAGGCAAGGCAGGAGCTCATCACAAACTCCGTACTGACACCCTAAAACGGTCAGTGAGAGATTAAAGAACCAAGGTTTTCAGAAGGACATCAAAATCTCAGTAAATTAGAACACCGAGGAACAACACATGAAAAGCACCCCTGTGACCTCCCCTGCAGGGCCACTGCCTCTGCACAGGTGCTTCACCCACCTGTCCCACTGGCCACGGCTGCCTATAAAGGAGAGTTTAAACTGGTCTGAGCTCGGGAATCCACTTGACACTGTTTTAAATGTATTTAAGACGTCACTGACAGCTTTCAGCCGGTGTTTTATCTTTATTGCCCCGTTTAATCTATATACTTCATTGGTTCTGTCTGTAAATAGGGGCCAGAAACAATCCTGACTTGAATACAGGTTCTCACTTGCTCGGTGACCAGGCAGACTGAGCATGGGCCCGTTCCGGTGTGGATTTGCCATGGAAAAACAACAAAAAAGAGAAAACGAGGGACCTGATGGATTACTTGTTTCAGTGCCCCTCTGTCAGAGGAAACCACACCACACAGTCCTTTCCAGGAATCATTTTAAGGTTTTAAAACTTCTTTTAAAACCTCATTTCTCCATCTGTCAGAAACCTTGGCATTCCACATCCCAAGCAGAATTGATGGAGCTTCACTCCAACACAGTGCATGCCCTGCTATACCTTCATTTCCATCTTCCTGAACCTCACTGTGCAGATTTCAGGGGGCTGATCCCCCAGAGGGCCGTGCAGCCCTTAAGGAGGCCTCAGCAGGCTGGAAATACGGGCAGGGAAGAACTGTCTGAAGCTCAACAAGGGCAGATGCAGGTCCTGCCCCAGGGGAGGAACAACCCCAAGTACCAGCACAGGCTGGGGGTGACCTGCTGGAGCAGCTCTGCAGAGAAGGACCTGGGGGTCCCATGGTCAACGAGCTGTCCTGGAGCCAGCAGAGTGTCCTGGGGGCCAAGAGGCCAATGGGATCCTGCGGTGCACTGGGAGGAGCATTGGCAGCAGGTCAGGGAGTGACCCTGCCCCTCTGCCCAGCCCTGGGAGGCACACCTGGAGTGCTGTGTCCAGCCTGGGCTCCTCAGGACAGGAGGGACAGGAAGCTCCTGGAGCAGGGGCAGCGGAGGCTGTGGAACTGAGGAAGGGCCTGGAGCATCTCCGTGCCCAGGAAGGGCTGAGGCAGCTGGGGCTGTTCAGCCTCGAGAGCAGGGAGATAGGACCAGGTGATCCACTGTGGTTCCCTCCAACCTGACCCATTCTGGGATTCCTACCAGAAAACTCACCTCACATGCAGTGTGATCTGAAGGAGACAGCATGGCGCTGAAGCTCACAGCTTCAAACCCAACTAAAACACACTGCTCTGCCCCCACATACCCATTTTTCAGGCACTCACTGTTTTCTTTCTTTCCCTCTCCTCCTAGCCAAAATCTGGAGTGCTCCCCCTCTTCAAAACCAAGCGCAGCTCTGCACCCTGCCCAGCTCATTGCAGCTACCGCTCTTTTTCAATAAATCAGGAATTTTCCACACTATTTATATCCATCGGGTAAAAATTAGGCCAAAATGCAGAAGCTTTGTTTCTCACCTGCCACAGCGGAGCGTTGGGCTGATGAATAACCACATTCACCTGATTGTTCCTTGCAAAGGCCACGATAGCATCGTTGCCAGCAAAAGTACCAGGCTTGGCCAAATTGGCAACTAAAGGAAAAAACATTCACAAGAGTTGAAACCTGATTTCTGATGCTTCCAGAAGCAGTGGAAGGGTAACGAGGGGTGAGATTTCAACACGAGCCCAAGAAATTCTGGAAGGGAAATCCCACCTGTGAAACAGTGAGTGCTGAGGCAAGAATTTGGCAGCAAAAAGAATTTAATACATTTAAATGACCACAGAAATCTCTGAAAAGGGCATTACACTCTTAGACTAAGCAAGGCCACTGGCTCTGTCAGCTCAGAAGGAGGAGAGCCACATACTAAGTGACCAAACCACTTTCATGCATCATCTGCACGGTGCCTGGCACATCAAAGGCTGTATTCACCTCTGCTTTGGATCTTCCCCTGGGTTCCCAGTAGGAAATACTGAGTTCCAAGGAGAAAGAAACCCAAAGAAATCAGCCACTCACCAAAACAGCCAAATACCCACCAGTATTCAAGGAGAACTAGATAATATTTCTTAAGTTCCTTTTGAAAACACCTAATTTTTACTCCTTGCCTTTTTGGTCTCTCGTTCCTTCTCCAAGTTCCTGCCAAATTTAAATAATTTCCAGGACAAATTCAATGTGGATTAAACAGCTCGCCTTTCCACAGCATCACAACAGCCACAAGTGTAACATCCCTGCTTCTAAAAACTAGGGAGGAGCCCTGAGCTAGTTCTGGGATGAGGAACTGGTTAGTAAGGAGCTGCAACCCCATGACACAAGGGGATGTGTCGCACGGAGCCCATACCGTGCTTGTCAAAGGGCACATCGTCCTCCACGAAGGGCTCGAAGTCCCCGCGCTGCCTCACCATGTACTCCACCGTCTCCTGGCGGTGCCGCAGGTGGTTCCGGGAGTGCCCCTCCAGCTGGTCCCCCAGGGCCCGGAACAAGCAGTTGCTGCCGGGAGGGAAATGATGAGTGGGTGTGTCTGAGGCAGCAGAAGGGATACGGGCTCAAAGGGAAAGGGCTGCGCTCGTTCTGCCCATTTTAGCAAGGCTATGAATGCAGAGGAGCACTCGTTCCCTGTGCTTCGAATGGCTGCTGCTGCTGGACCGTGTCACGGTACAACTGCTGGGCGGAACTGTCTTACACCGACAGCAGACAAGTGACATAAAGCAACAGAGGACAAACCAATGACCCGCCGAGCCACTTCTCAGCAGAAACGTTTACTACGCTTTCACCTTATGGAAAAGAAGGGGGTTAAAGTGTTCCGTAAGAACATTTATGGACCTTCCTATGCTCTGTTCAGCAGGACATTGCAGCCCTCGGCCCCCTGGGCACCAGGGCTGGGACTGGCCGAGGCGTCAGGCCCTACAGAACCGCAGAGAACAGCAGAGATCCCTGAGGGGTACAGCGGGGAAATCCTCACCCCTGCGGAGCACTGGGCCCACTCAACCGGGAGGGGGAAATCCTCTGCCCCCGGGACACGGGCTCCCATCACCCGGGGAGGAGGAAGCCCTCAGCCTTCAGCTGGATGCCCGGGGAATCGCCGGCCCCGGGGTTGCTGGGGACACGCGGCGCGGCGCTCACCCATCTCCCGGCACCTCCCGCAGCTTGAGGCCGAGAGCCCGGAGCTGCCCGGCGAGGCCGCCGCTGTGGCCTGAAGCGGGGCCCGGGGCCGGTCCGGCGGGGGGATGCCGGGGCCGCCGGCCCTTCCTGGCGGCGGCGGCG
>VZTI01005522.1:2547-31348 GCA_013397865.1 Struthidea cinerea
CCCCGCCCACGCCGAGAGCCCCAACCAGCCCAGGTGAAGCAGAGTGGCTCCCCGGACCCCTCCCCCTGGGGCCAGGTCTTTTGTTTCTCTCAAGCACCCAGCAATTTGTTGCCTTGGCAACATGCATGGGAAAAAATTCCTCGAGAGAGAAAAGAATACAGAAGGGGAACTCCCAAAACTCCAACAAGTGGGTATTTGCTTTATTTGGCGCAGGGTGCATGGGGGATTGTTCCTCCTAACACACACACAGAGCACTCCATACAGTCCAGTATTATGGGTAAAATTCATGAATATTCATCACATTCCTTGGGATAGGAGTCATTATACCAATTACTTTTGGAAGTCATTAATATCATTAGCATACGTGCCACGCATGCTCTGTGTACCCTGGTGGTCTCACTGAGGAAGGCTCCTCTTCTTCCTCAGGGGTCTTTCTGAAGAAGGCTAGTAGTCTTCCTCACAGTGCACTTTTCACCTTTCTTTCTGGAGCATGCGCAGTCCTTTGTAGAATGATTCAGCAGTTTGTGTGCTGGTTTCAAACAAATTCTTGTTCTTATCTTGACAAGATTAAGGTGAATCCTGCTTCTTAGGTTTTGTGATTAACATTTGCTGTCTCTTAATAGTTAACTGTGCTTACATGAATTAACTATTGATCATCCCTTTCTCACTCTAACTGCAATTGGGCCAGCAATTGCTTTAATTGATACAAAAAGATAAAAGTAGGAAAGTATTTCTTTTGAGTGAGGTGTTTTGTAGATCATTAGAGTAAGGGTCAGTTTGCAGGAGGACAGGAATTTAGGAGGTAAGGGCTTTTTCTTTATAACAGAGTAGGAAAGAAAAATGAAGGCTCTAGTTAGTCATTGCTATTTCAGCTTTTCCCTTCTAGCTGTTTTATCTGTTTTTAGGCAAAAATGTTCTTCTACTTTATAAATTCATTAGTAAGGAAACAAGTTAGGAACTGTTCAAAACTTGTTTTCTGGAAAGTATTGCTAAATGCAGAGGTTTTGAGGGGCCAAATTTGAAACCAAAGAAGGAAAATTAGTAGTAGTGTGCACCTGGCAAAAAAAGGAACTGAAAAGTTTTAACCCTTCATTTAGCAAACCAGAATGGAACTAGTGGATTCCATTTTGTTCAATTTAATAATGTGGTTTTAATTTTTCTATTTTGCTTTGGTTCAGCATTTGTTATCAAGGCTAATGGGCCAAATTCTCAGTGGTTGAGCAGTAGACATTTTTTTCAGTTTTAATCTGATTATTAAGGAGTAAAATGAAGCGTCTTTATCAATGGAGCCCATTTACACTGGTGTCTGGTTTTATCAGAGCCAATATCTAAGCACTCGTGATTTTTAAAATTCAGAGGTTACTGTTAAAAAGAAATATGTGGGGAAAGCATCTAATGGCTTTTGCATTCTGAATACTGCTACTGTTTAGAAATGGGTAGTACTTTTTAGAAATGAAAAATGTCTCTGACTTTTTTGCAAAGACTTCTTGGACCCCTTAGACTAAGTGCGTATGGGAGGAAAATACTCCAGTTGTCTGAAAGTTACACTGTTTCATGTGACATAATTGCAAAGTGCTATTATTACTTCTAATAGTAGTATGCTTCTTCCAGTAATAACATACTAGAATAATTGTTTTTTGGAACAGAAATCATAGAATCAATAGGCAAATAAGTGGTATTTCACTGGTGATTTAAATGTCTACTTTTGAACTAGACTGTGTAGAGTCTAGGTTTTTTTTCCCCAGTAAGGCAACTAGAATAGTAGGTCTGATTGATAATGTAATTTCAAATTGTGTCACTTGTATCTTAATATTTCACAGGTGGATACAGCTGCTATCCTATCTTGGCAACCACACTGCCTTTAACTTCTGGAGACTTGTAAAGTATGACCCAATATGAATATTTTATCAGTCTAAATCAAACTTCATTCTTTTTTAGTTTAAATGTTACAAGTGCTTTGATTGTTAAGCCCCTTAAATGGACTGCAATACCACCAAGATGAGGGAGAAAAATTATACAAGCTTCAGCTTGCTGCTGTGTTTATAAAGTACTTCAAAGTAAGTGCAAGTGACCTACATACCACAGCAAAGCATCAGTTTAACAGAATTGTACAGTGAATAAAAAAGAAGTATAATATGGATTTTTAAAGCTGGAATAGAAGTTACTTACAAAAACAGACTTTTAATGATTTAGGTGGTATAAAAGTGTATCTGTTTTTGAAATGGCCTAGCTATTCATAATTTATTAATCTGAAGAGACTAAACACTCACTAAATCAAGTGAGTTTTTTGTAATCTGTGAGTGTTCATTAGGAGACGAGTTTCTGAGCTTACATTGAAGTTTGAATATTGGCAAAGCAAATATGCATTTGCACATGTTAAGATTTGTACTGGTTATGAAAATTCACATATGTCACACATCTTTGCCTGCTACCGTGTGCCTTGCAGTGTCCACATGCTAAGTGTGTTTCTACACTGGAAGTAGTGTCTTTACTGAAACAAGCAACTGCCATTAACTTTCTCTGTTGTAACAGACATAAAAGGCTCCCTTTCTGTCAAAACCCAAACCCAACTGATAAATTGCATCAGTTATCAACTAAACCCGGCAATCTCTCCAGGATCACATAATGGAATAGTCAACAATGGTCTTTGTGCTACTGGAAAGTAAAAGGAAATGGGTGAAGAAAAAACATACATGACTTGCTAATGATGGATTTCTGTATGCAAGCATTGTTGTTGGATTACAAGGGTGTTCCCTCTTTCTTGATTGTTGGAAACAAAAAAGGATGTTGAAACCAGTTGAAATGCTAATGGCTCCTATCTAAGGAGCAAAGCAGTGAAAAGAACTGGTGCTCACTTTCCTGGTAGTTAATGACTGAAACCAATTTTTTTCTCAAATACTGAGTTCATGAAACTAATTGGTTTCTATTGTTGTATCACAAGATGTCTAAGCATGTGTATAAAGGATGTTACATTTTTGGTCCTGACTATTATTGGTGGCAACTGTTTGGTTTCAGGAAGTATTTGTAATTTGTTATCTGAGGTCCTCATATTGATTCCTGGCACCCTGCATTTGTATACTGTGTGATTTCTTTAGATATTTTTCAACTTTTAACTCCACAGCATCTTTCTTATGGGATTTCTGAAGATAAAGCAGATTATAAGATTTTTTAAAGACAAGTAAATTAGCAGCATTATCACCTTGAGGCTGTCAGAAAAGGGTTGAATCTCATAAAAATTATGATAGAAAAGCTAAGCTTCACTGATTGCTATGAAAAGCCCTGCAGACAATGTCAAACAACACTTCTCTGATAGCCGCTTATTTGATTTGGAGTCATTCACTTCTTTTCTCTGTGGAGGTAAACCTGACAGTTTTGCTGTTCTTATTAGCAGGGCAAAAAGCTCTGAAAAAATCCACAGTCATATGCAATTATGTTCTATCCTGTCCTTGTGCATGTACTGCTCTTGTTTATTTAATTTTTTGATAGAAATTATTTTTCCTGGTCTCTAAGCTGTTTTATATATAAAAGTTCCTTAGTTCATTCAAGTTTGACAAAATAGGCTAGTGTTTAAACAAATTTTTTTAGTTCTTATTAGGCAGCATTAGTACCAATTTCTGGTTTAGAATTTGGAGTCAATCTAAAGCACTCATCCTGCTAAAATGAAATTTTAGAATATGCTTTTAAACACCTTTAAAGTTTATTTTCCTCATCCATTTTTTGCCTATAATGTGCTACATTCTTTATAATTAAGGCGTGATTAGTGGTTCTATAGTTACCATTCACCCACTCCTTTCCTCAAAATGCCAAACCCAAGGAGCTGCTGCTGCTGGATCCCATTCTTTCCTTAATGGATTGTGACATTTTTTAACTTTACCCATTGTGGAATGAATTCTAATTTGTCTTTTTGAATAAAACAAACAAAACCCCCTACAGCAATTGCTAAAACTTCTTTCATGCACAAACCTTACGTCAGCAACTTCTTCAGACGTGGCAGTTGCCTTAATATAATGAGACACTTGCTGCATGTTTGTGCTCTAAGTGACATTGAATTGCTGGGATATGGGCAAGCCTGTCCAGTAGACACTCAGCTTCTCTTCCTCTGGTTCTTGTTCACTTCACTTATGCTGAGTCCTCTGTTTTCTCTTGTCATTTGAGAATCTCCTATTCAATGAAAACCTCCTTTTGAGACTAATTAAAAACAAACTAGATATTTTCTTTGAAGCAAATATGCTATAAAGAATTGCACTGTCTCATTAGTAATAAAGATATATCTGCCTTACCAACTGAGGTTTTTGCAGCTGATCTTAGTGTAGTTATAATATTTAACAACTGTATGTATTGAAGATTGTTTCTTGGTATTCTCCATGCTGCTTTTCTTTGCATACACCATTCCATACCCATAATTACTGCTGCTGTGGTAAGGTGATGAGCAAGTGCTTGACAAGTGCTGAAATGAATGCTTTCTCATTTCTTACACTAGTTTAATGTACACTAATAGAGTAACAACATGCAGATTATCATAGTCACATTCTGAGTTCTTGTTGATGCCGTGATGCTGGGTGCTGTAGATGCACAGTACTTGCAGGTAGGGTGGGTATAGATTACTGTCTAGATGTGAAGAACCATAGATTTCTTTGCCTTATGTCTAAGTGTCTCATAGTGTCTCATTTTACCTTTTTTTTTTTTTTTTAATCAGGGAGGCTCTTTAAATTTTGTTTTACACTAACCTATGACAAAAGAAAAAATTGCTATGACTGATGTTGCACAAGGCTATGCAGGGAGACTCTGCTCAGCTTCTTGTATTGCAAACCAACCTGCTTTATTTCCATTATCTCTACTCCAAGAGTGCAGCTCTTTGTAACAGTGAGGTAACAGGAGAGCTGCAGTGTGTGTGGAGGGCTTCATGAAACAAGTCACCATAATCTTTTGTTCATTAAAATCTTTCT
The DNA here is from genome assembly GCA_013397865.1 of Struthidea cinerea. Classification (NCBI taxonomy): domain Eukaryota; kingdom Metazoa; phylum Chordata; class Aves; order Passeriformes; family Corcoracidae; genus Struthidea; species Struthidea cinerea. Next base: position 7,494 of record VZTI01005522.1, read on the forward strand.
ATTTGCACAATTTGCAGTGCATTCCTTTCCCCTGGCCATTAGTCTAAAATTACTTGTTCCTTTTGACAACATGCCACTTGTGTTTGCTTCTTCTGATTGTAAAATACTTCTTAGAGCCATTCTGAAAAAGAATTTTATCAATCCTCTGTTTCAGCTGCTGAGATGTTACTGCTGTGTGCCACCTAGAATTTCTTAGCAGTAAGAAAATCTGCACAAGGGAAAGAGGGATTCATATCTAGTAAAAAGTAATTAAAATAAGTAGAAAATGTCAGTTTTTGAGGGAGGATAAACTTTTGAAGCCATGTCAAGTCTGTGCTGGTTTGCTGGATTCTTGAATTACTGGTCACAGAGTGAACAATGAAGTGGCATATTTTACTCTATCTAAATTATTCATCATAGTTGAAATGAAAATGCACTGCAAAAAGCTTGAGAGACACTGAGCAATAGGTTTTAGTCAATAATAGTTGGGTGATAAACTTGGAGAAATCCTTAAGAGGCGTCAAAATGGGCTGTAAATTCCGGGTTACCAGACAGAACCAAGATCCCCATGCTGCCGTGTTGAACATACTGGACCAGCACTGAAAATACAAGAATATTGGACATTACCAGCTAAGTATATAGAAATAGAAAAAAATATTTATGCCACTGCAACCTTTTTATAGACAAGGAAAAAGCTTGTGTGTAATTATGTCAGAGCATCTCCAAATTTGGGAAATACATTTTATAATGCTGCTATCTGGAGATTTCTGATTTCTTTCACATGAAAGCCTGAACTAACTTTTCTGTAATGGAATACCCTCCTGTTCTCTCTCCTTTTCTCATCAGTTCTTTAAGTTTTTGCTTTAAATATGTGCCTTCTGCTTTTTTATTTGTAAAGTATTTAATTTTACAAGGTACCTGGAACAGTAGTTTTTATATGAGGGGCTGTTTGATGCAGTGTGGCTTTTTATGCCAAATGGCATTATTCATTCTCTGCTTTAAAACTGACAGTCTTCTACAGGCGAAGATGTATTCAAGATGGAAAATGTTTTGGATATACTAAACAGAAGACTAAAGTTGAGCAAGTTTAACTCATACAGGTAAAGAAATATCTATTTCTGCCTGTGGTATTTTATGCACATTGGTATTTCCACTGGAGTTTACATATAAATACCTTTATCTGCTTCTTATCTCAAATACAAAAGGAGTTCATCTGGCATGCTTTAATTTGATGCATTATTACAATTAAAAATCCTGGCAAATTTTTAAATCTGGCAAAGCACCACTCTTCAGTTTTGGAAAAGAATGTTTTCCTCTCCGCTTTTTATTTTTAACCAATAAATCTATCTCTCTTGATGTTACAAACTAATACAATCTATGATAAGTGGTACAGGTGACCTCCTTGAGGGAGGGAAGGAAGGTGCTGCTGTAATAAGTGAACATTATTCTGGAGGCTAAACAGACCATCTTGGAGCTGGGGTGGGGTGGGCTTGCAGTGACTCTTGGCCAGGACACCCATGACCCCAACACATTCAGCACGTGTCACAGACAGAAAAATGGCCACAGATGGGAGCAGAACTTCCCAAGTGCTGGACATGAGGTTGTTTTGCAAATACTTCCAGGACTAGCACCCAAACTTTGAAGGAGTACTTAAAAATGAAGTGAAGTAGTGTGTGGGCCAACTGGCACTCATTGATTTTCAAACTGAACAAGGCCAAAAAAAGACAATTTGTAGCAGACACTTGGCCACATTGCGCTGGGCTGAATGGCAAGTAGGTGGCAGCAGGACATACTGAAAGCAACATGCCTCAAGGTGCTGGGACTTGGCTGGGTCCCCCTTGTATAAATAGCCCTGCTGGGTGCCCAGCAGGGCGGTCAGAGAACATGCTTGTGTTAGTGAGGTTCCAAGCATTCATTACTTCATAGACTCAAATAGAAAATATTATTGTAGAAGCTAACGTTTGTAGGTTTTTTATGGTGCAGTAGCTAGTAGAAAAGCCCCCATGTAGCTGAAAATCTAGGGGGGTCATCTGTCAATCTTTCTTGACAAATGCTAGAGCTTAAAAAAAGATCCACAGTGGATTTTAAAAAAAAAAGTAGAGGCAAAGAAAGTGAAACTGCGTAGGTTTTTTTTAATCATGTGCACTATGGGGCCTATTGCAAACCTCTTGGAGTTTAGCTACCCCTACACTAAGGAGTCTGATTACTTCAGTTTGAGATTGGAGCCAAACAACACTGCTTTGCCATGGGATACACAAATGCTCACAGTCCATCCAGTCAATGTTTGTAATAGGAATGAAGTTCCACCTCAATGGCCCAGTCCTTTTGTCTCTGGGTTTGGTTTTAAACATGCGATCTCTCTATCCTTTGTTATTCAGTTGTGCAGTGTCTCTATATGTGTCAGGATTAATATTCATAAAGCGCTCCAGGCAAATTAGCTATCCACATTGCCAAATTGTAATGTCTGACTTCTTCACCACCATTAAAAAGGAGAATTGAGAACTCAAGATTTGACTCTCCTGAGCTCCTGCTTTGAAGTAACATGACGAACCCATTTACAAGTGGAAATATTAAGTCTCTGGCATACACAGGCATATCCACGTAGTCACCTTTTTATTTTGTTATTCCCCTGGTACTACGCTTGTCCCTTTGAACCCTGTAAAATTCAGGCTGTTTGACCAAGATAATTGCTCTTGAACAATGCTGTTTTATTAACATGCACATCAGCACTACAATCCGGTCCTGCTGGGGCCTTGCTGCTGTCTATGTGAGAGGTACACAGATCACCAGAGAAAAACCCTAAAAGCCAGCCTGCTTTTTGGCTCTTTCCCTCCTTTTTTTTTTTTTTTTTTTAATTGGAGACATATCAAAACTCTTCAGTTTACCAAGCAAATGTGAAGCCCTCAAGAGTATAAACCAGGGTCAAAGTAGACTCTTGCACTAAGATTGTAGAAAGGTTTTTCTGTTCTGCAGATTTTCTCATCCATGCACGTTAGAGAACAGATGTTTTTTTCCTCTGCCATTGGCAAAGAAATCCACCCTGTTTAATTGTATTATTATCCTGTGACTCAGCAATCGCTGTGCTATTGTATCTCAGTATTCTGGTTGACATTGCCTAATCTCCAGCACAGAATTTTAGCAAGGCTGGTAAGGTCAGCTCTTCTTAAATGGACAGCTATTTCTTACAAGTCTATGTCTCTTGATGGGGCACAAGAAAGAGATGGAGCAAGAAAAGAAGTTATTTTAATATCCTTGTGAAGGTCTTTCTCAAGTTATAGGTACCTTGAAAGAACTTCTCGTCACAGACTTTTGATAAGAGCTGCAGTCTGGAAAAATGAGCACAGACTTATTCTTTGTTGTTCTTTCAGCTAGCATAAGTCTGCAGTATTAAGTAGTCACAGATCAGTATATATATATATATAGTCAACATGATAAATAAATTTTAAAAAGCACCGATTTAAAAGAGGTAATCAGGGTCACAATCAGGAGCACCAAAAAGCCTTTGTTTGGCAATGTTCAGACCGTGGAGAAACCCGCGCTGGTGTTTGCTGCAGGATCTCGCATGCAGATCATATTCAAATGAAAGGACTGATGAGTTAAACCAGGATAAGAGCATCAGCCTTACAATGAATAATGGCAATGAAGCAGTATCCTAACAATGTTCTTTCATTCCATTATGACCTTTAGCTCAAAATGACAGTAAACCTTACACACTCAGCTGGAAGCAGCAGAAATTTTAAGTGTTTGTGAGAGGGTTTTGTTTATTAAATTAGGAACTGATAAAATATGTAAATCTGGGATTTGAACCTTTTAAAGTTCACATAAGCTCAATTAAAAGTTTGACAACAATTCAGATCTGAAATTTTGGTCTAGTTCTTGCTAGTGGAACTGCCTTACCTGTCTGTCATTTTTTTTTTAATACTGCACAGTGGAATTTAGTGAAAACTGCTCCAGGAATTTTATCAGAAGTATCACACCTTAATATGAATACTCTTGCTTTCTGTTAGTGTAGTATTTCTCCAAGGTTTTCTCTGTAATCAAATGTGTTAAAAGTGTTTTGATCAAGTTGATGACTAAGAATAGTGCAACACACAGAGATACCTGGAAAAATTAAAGCAAGTGTAAATTAAGATTTAAAAAAAAGACATTACTATGTTCCCCACCCCCAGAAAGGGAACAAAACCTATTTTATGGAGGGACCAGCATGAACTGAGTGCCTAGAGAAAGGCAAAGCTTTACACGATACTTGTAAAGTTCAAGGCTACTTTGAAGACTGAAATTTCTTTGAGCCTGTTCGTTTAGCAGGGAAAGGAGTAGCAGCATGCCAGGCTCTGGATAGGCAAAAAGATTTTGTGGATACCAGCAATACTTTTTAACACAAATTCACTTACTCGATACTAAAAGAAGTATCAAAAGACATTTGAGTTAAAGTTTACATTTATTTTAAAGGTTGGTAAAAATGCAGGCACCTAAGATTTAAGAGCAATTAGTGTTAGCGCTATTTCCCTTAATCTAGTTCACTTTACTTAATCACAACTAGAAAGAATTCCTGATTGTAGCAAATTACAGTTTGCCAGCACAGTACTTTCACTTTTGCTGAATCCCTTATAGGCACTAGTTCCAGTTTTTACTGCAAGTATTTTAGCCATTTCAGATCAGAACTCAGAAAGGATTTCCTAGTTGATTCATATCACCTGAATACTTCATATAAGCTAGTATAAATTAGTTTTCTCCTTATTTTATCTGTGTGAATGGTATTCCAAAATGTCTGTCTCTTTCTGACTGCTTCAGAACCTTCTAGTAATCTCATAACCAACGTGTATTAACTTTTTAGCTTGGAGGATCTTCTGTCTTTTACATGTTCTCTTCATTTTCCTTATCACAGTTTTATTTAAGACTGGCACTGAACTGTCAGCCTGCAGCACTCTTTGCTTCTTTGTTTCTAACTGGTAGAAGAAATTTCAGGCCATAGTTTGAGTTAACTTGATTTGAGGCTTTTCTATTATAGTATTCAATATCATTGTATTTTTATGACTTTATTCTTTAATACCACTTTTTTATTTAAGAATTTCCAGGTTTTTTGTGGTACTCGTAATGCCCCTAACTCTGTGTGTAAACAGGTTGTCTAGATTTTGCCTGACCTGATCATTGTGAAACCTGAAAGGGCAACTATAGGCTAAAGTTGGTCCTGTAGCTGGTTTGATAATTCTCAATAGCTCCAAAGCTAAGCCAGGTGGTACTTGCAGTATTTTGTCTTGTGTTTCATTAGTGGAACCTGATCCATACTTCTGACTGAAAACCAAATAAATTGGGCTTTCCACTGAAGAGGTAAAGACTTCTGAAGGAAAGCAGACCTCAGAGGAAAAATGACATAGTGCATTGAGAATTTTATGTACTTGCCAAAGCCTGATAAAATGTCATTAATGTGAACAGATCTGCGAGTCTCACTCTGGGGCCAGTCTTTACAATTCTGGCTGTGGGATCTGTGTAGAATTCCTTGAATTTTTCATTCATTTTTTAATTATAAGACTTGTCAAAGCAAAACACGGAGCTTTCTCAGGTCATGAGCAGTCAGTATGTGTATATGGTGTAATCCCATCTGCAATGCTATATGCAGTAATCAGATTGTCATATGAACTGGAAATGATGAGTCCGCAGAAACTACGTTCATGTACTGGAAGATTCTGATGCTGTTGCCTTTTATTACCTTTCTCCTTTAGGTGAGCACTATCTATAATTAACTATGGAACATGGAAGTTCTGCTTAACCCAGATCATCATCTGGGTTGGGAAAAATTATTTGAAATGTTACTCACAATTCAACATTTCTTGTATCAAGATGGAAAACTAAATATGTTAACAGTTCTTATTTGATTAGGTATGCCTAATTGCTTCTTTAATTTGTGAAGCTATTACATAAAACAATTTACTGTGGTATACATAATATAGCTGCATAGGGTTAGGTAACAGGTGAGGTTTTGTCCTTGATTTACAAAACTAATACAATTTGAATCTTTCAGATCTTCTTTCAGTATTTGATATTTTGTACAAACACTGAAATTTAAACTAGATGTCAGTCTAGAGTTAATCTGCAGTAGGCTTCTGATTGTCTTAGAATCATAGACCCTTCTCTTGTGCAATACTTTATTATGTTATTCCCTCCAAGCTCCACTCTGACATAATATGTTTGATCCAGAAAATGTGATACTAGAATTCATCAGAGATATTCTGGATAGTGAGCAAATCACCTCCACAGATGGTTTGAAAATATACTTTTTATTCCTGTACAATATAAAAGCATATTTACATTTAGCACTGTAGAGTAGAAGAGTATTTGTTACCACATCCTGACTGTGCTCAAGCACAAAAACTTTACAAGAAGGCACAGTCCTGTTGGGAGTCCTGATTTAGGGTCCTGCTAATAGCACATTTGTTGTGAATCGGTGAGTTAGATCACTTAAAGGAGCACTGGCAAGAAGTATTAGCAGAAGTGGGCTTAATATGTTCTTAAAGTGCAACTTGACAAAGTTTGATGGAAAGGTTCACTCTCTTACTGTACAGCACAGTCATTTGAGAAGTGATTCAAAACTACCAAGGCACAAATTGTACTACAAGGCTGTGTGACACTGGTCACTCAGCAAAGATGTGTTGTTGGTACAAGGTCTCTGCCTGGAGGAGTGACCCTGAGAGGTGTCCCAGCTCAAGGGAAGATCACTGCCCTGCAGCCATGCTGCCCAGTGGGGAGGGGACGAAAAAGACTCACTGAGGCTGTTGTATTCCTGGATTAAAGGGGTTGGCTCTTAGTCACATTGCATACAATGGGAAAGGTGTGCTTGAGACTCCTTGTACCTAAAACTTTCTTTGTCCTCTTATAAATGAATCTTGCAAAAGCCACATGCTGTTCATGCGTTAGTTGCGTGATTGTGTTCCAAGCTAATACGTTTCTGCTCACTGTGTCATTGCTCATTTATGGGTTTCAGAGAACACATTGAATCTAGAGGAGTTCTTGCCTGCCTATGGGTCAGGCCTTTACCTCCTTTGGAGCCTCTAACAAAATAACTCATTTGATTAAGAGGGCGAGTGAATCTATCACAGATCTATAGGTCTCCCTAAATATAATACCTGCTATAAAACCCATTTAATGAATAAACTGGTGGAAATGATGGTCAGAACCCACATGAATTAAATTTTGAGGTTCTCACTCCACATGATTCACTGTTAACAGTGTTGGCCTATTTGGTTAGTGAGCTTTCATGTGAGAAAAGAGATACTCTGTGGTAAATAGAATTTGAATTTATTCTTCAACTGGGTCAGTTCTTGGCTACAGGCAAAACTGGTTGATGTTCATTGTGTTGCTGTTGTACAGAGGAAGCTGCAGGTTATTACAAATTGTCATATAGGCCCTTGACAGTGACCAGAACTTCATGCCTTATGATTTTGTAACCTACTAGTAAATAACTGAAAGTAGCTTCTTATTGGGTCATAAATTATCATCAAAGAAGGAACTTGTGACACTCCTGAGAAACAGGCAGGGAAGTCTTAACAGTCAAGTTCCTAAGCAGAAAATTGCTTACTCCTAGATAAGGAAAAGTAACATGAGAAAAGGAGAAGATTGAAAAAACTCTTTGCTTATCTGGGCTGGATAGAGAATGCAGGGAGAAAGAAATGCCTGTTTTGACCTGCGAGTCTGGGTCAAGTGTAGAAGAGACATTTAAGGCTTCTAAAATTAACATACAAACAGGGCATAAATGCAGGGGAAGTAGTGCATGGATCATAGCATGTGCCTGTACACATTTATAGGAAGGTGCTAAGATTTCAAGATCTCTTGGTTTTAGAATAGTAGGTCTTCCCCACTGGTGCTTTGATTTCTGTTCCACCAAAGCTTTTTGGAAGCCAAATCACTCAGACTATCTTATCCACAGAGTGGGACATTCAGTCTGGTGCAAGTCCAAATCCCAGTTTTAAAGCAGTGATAATTTTGGGGCAGCAGGGGTGGAGAGATTGTCTTTTGACAAATCTGAATTTCACTAATGGAATTTGCACATCTAGTGATGTGTATAACGTAAAGTTCTGACCAGATTATGAGGAGATGGTTTTTCCTTATGAGGGCAGTCACATAACAAAAAAGCCCCAGTAATCTTGTCTGAGCTCAGTGCTGCCTCTGCTTTGAGGAGGTGGTTGGACTAGAGACCTCCTGAGGTCTCTTCTAACCTGGTCCTGGGCAATTCAGACTAGGAAGAGGAATATTTTAAACAGTAATTTGTGAATTTTCATAGTAGATTATTTATTGTTGGTTATTTTCAAATGAGGACTTGGCTTTCATCTAAAAACCCCTCTAGTTTACATAAAAATTACATCAGGAAACTTTAAGGCCCTTTCATAATGGGGTTATAGACAGATTTACTGTAATATTCTTTGTAACTCTATAAATATTGTTCTCATTGAATGTTTTTATTCTAGAGTGGCTTTTTGTATCTTTGATTCTTGATTTTTCCTAAGACATTTCAGTCTTCATGTATTTTATGATGTACAAAAGGCACATTACTATCTGCTATTTATTCTGTGTACAGGTTGATAGAGATTAGGGAACAACTCACATGGAAAATGGACAGAACTTTTGCTGAAGCCAGTTGAATACAAAGAATTCTCATTTGTGATTTGCTCTTGTGTATTTAAATTGACTAAAATGAGAAATGAAAATGTGACTAGTGTGGTGTGAAAGTTAAGCAAAGGGTATTTCAAACCAACCAATTAAGTTAAAGGACTTAATGCATCTGCATGAAAGGACACCCTTCAGATTCTATAGGGATTTAAATATGGAAGAACAATCCTTGCTTGGAAAGTAACATAACTGGATAGAATTATGAAATGAACTAAAATCCTTGGAAACAAACTAAAATATAGTCACAATTCGGACCAAGAGGTTACTGATGTAATAACAAAGATTCATTGAGAAAGATTATAGTCTAGATATTAGAGAGAAAGCAGGATCTGATGATACAAAACTTTTCTGGCTAATGGGATTGATGTGGGAATGTGCTCTTAGTTTTGCCTCTATCTACAAGGTGGATGAGGCCTTTTTTCTGTCTTTCTTCTGTTACAGGCTGGTGGTAAAAACAGTCTAGAAAGCTGTGTTGTGTCAAACAATGGATATTTCAGTGTAATGCCAGTAGTAGTGTAGAATGAGACAATGGAATGATCTCACAGTGGAATAATTGAGAGAAATTGGGAAAAATTTCAGGGTCTCCAGAGGTACAGGGCCAACTTGTGAATTTCTTGCCACAGACCAAAAATAATCTGCCCATGGTGTAATGTGTGTTCCAAACCCATGCTCTTTTAGCAATACCTAAAAGTCAGATTCATTTCATGTGGGACTGTCCAAGATCCTCAGTTTTGTAGTTGATGTTTGGTACCTCATGAAGATGATCTGATGCCTCTGTTTAGGATTGCTCTCTAGAGAACAGAATGACTACAGTTTAACTGCTGTGAATAACATTTAAGTCAAGGCAGCCTTTAAAGTAAAAGTGAAAATGGATTTATTTTACTCCAGTGAAAAACTTACCAAAGCAGTTGTATTTAGAGACTGTGATGCAGAGGAATAAACAATACTTAGAGCTTTAGGGCAGCTCGTAGCTTTTACTTTAAGATATTTTCACAGTTCCCTTCCATTACCTGATTGTCAAATTAAGTGAACTATAAAGACATTTCACACAGCTCTTCTGGGGTTGGATCCACTTATTTCTGAAGCCCCATTCTTGAGCTTGTTATCTACAAAATAGATTCCGACTTGTGATGAAATAGTCTCTTTTGCATTCCTTTTTCTTAGCTGTCTTTCTATTTAATACAAACTCACTCTTAGGTCCCTACTGATTGCAACTGATCCAATGGCACCCTGAATTTATGTCCTGCCTGTTGGATTCTGTCTGGTACAGCTTGCCTGCTGTCATACATGGGGTTCATATCTGATTAATCTATAAACAAAACTACTTGCACAATGAAAATACATATCTTTTCTTGGGAATGTTGACTTGGATACCTTTGTATCACATCTGGGTGTGTGAAAGTTCATGTACATATGGGATTTAGGAAAAGGTTGACTTTAAAACTGTTTTATTGTAGCAAGATATAATCAAGCATGATGCATGCATGTAATTTCAAGATCTTCACAGGCGCTAGTCATATTAACAGACTAGTTCATTTGAGGATGTCAAAGTATTAGTTATATTGCTTGCTGAGTCCAGGGCCATGGTAAGGAATTACTGTTGCATAATTTTGGTAGTTTTCTCACTAAAACAAAAGAGCTGGTGCTTTTTCATTATATGGGAAATGAGTCAAGAAAAAATGGTCCTATGTCACATAGTATTATCAAGAATAATTAATGTTTGTAAACATGTGGGCATGTTTGATTGGAAGTTGCAAAGGGAAAAAAATGAACATATGCTGTTTCCATAATGTGGTAATGGTTGTGAAAGAACTGGCCTATTTGGCTGCATTGACTAAGGAAGGAAAATATCTTAAATTGGGATGATTCTTCAATACTGTTCTTTCATTGGGGAGTCTGGTATTTTAAAGAAATTCAGTTTCATATGACAGAACATTTTATTAGCAGCTAAAATGTGAAAAGCCTAAGCCAGTCCCTCCTTTGGACTAGAAAGCTGTACACACAGAATACTAATATATTCTGTCTTCTGCTTTGCACTGCTTGTTTTGGAGCTTGGAAAATTGTATGTTTGACTGGCAAATGAGGCATGGTAAGATTCAGTGAGCAAAAGATGAATGTGATCCAGTGTGGCTCAATGGAACAACCTGATCACAGTTTAAACACAAATAATTACAAAAATTACTATCATTGTATTACTTGTGTTCCAGTTTTGATAACAGGACAATATTACTTACTTCTTTCTTCCAGAGAGTTCTCAAGATAGTTAAAAAGCTATTATTTTGGTAGGAATTACTATTGCAGATTTATTATTGTTACTCTTAAGTATTTCAGAGTTAGAAACAGCACAGCAGCCATCCAACAAATGTAAATTTTCCTTTTCTTTGTTCGTAATCTATAAAGAGATGTTTTGAAACCAGAAGAGAATCCAGCTGTATGGTCTCAATAAAGACGCTGTGGGTGCACTGCTTTATTTTACTGCATTTATTACACCAGGAGTCATTACCTAGGTCACAAAGCCGTTGCTAAATGTTAATCTCTTTCATTACCTCTATCATACTTACTCGTGCCCTGCTTATATGAATGTCTGTTACCTCTGACCAGATCCATTTCTTTTCTACAAATCATAGTGATATCTAGGAGGTTATTAAGGTTGTATGCTTTTATTCAGAAAGTCAATTTCCATTTAGAGAGTATAACATTTATTGTTATAATACAAAGTAATTTATCTTTAAAGGTTGTCATGTGTCACTGTGAGTTTTCTGGCAAGTGTAATGCTACTAGCTATAAGTAGTAAAAATTGCTCTGGTGGAAGAAACGGAACATTTCAGTACAGCAAACTTTTAAAAAAGGTGCTCAGCAGATAGAAGAAATTCAGAGAAGGCTAATTTTAATTAATATAGTAGAAATTTTGGACATATTTAGTAGATCAGTTTTGCACAGTGGTTTTCTTCTGCTATATATCAAATTATATTTGCTACTCAGGTAGATAGCAGTAAATGCTATAAATGAGACCAAAATCTTTAGCAAAGCTTTAAAAATAGTTCTTTCTTTCCCCCTGCCCCCAAATTAGTTTGACCTAGTTCTCAAATCAACTAGGAGAAAATATCATGTCATAGTTGGAAATTTTTAATCTATTCATTAAAATCTACAGGGAATATATTTTAAGAAAAACATAAGTTGAATAATTTATTAGAATTGCTTAACATTTATTTCATTTGGAGCAGGATCTGAGATCTACAGTGGGCATGTGGAGATTTTTCATGTACTTTGTATTCCACTTTTTTTTTTTTTTTTTTAATTGAAAGGGGGGGGGGCAGGAAAAAATGGACCTACATTCTTATTGGTACCTTGTCTTAAAGATGTTTGCAAGGTATAATTGCCTCTCAATTGGATATTCTCCAAGGGTGTCCTCTTTCTCTTTCTTTTATACATTTTACAGCACTGGACACTACAAAAGAGTAGGGAACAAAATAACCCTATAATAGATAGGAAATTACTTATTGTGTGTACTTTTTTGGTTATGCTTTTATCCCTAAAGCAGGAAAGAACTGAAGGCTTTAAACTCCTGTTTAAGAAAGTTTTTTAATTTTTTAGAATCCTAGACAGAATCTACCAGAAAATTCCTCAGACAGTTTTCAAAATATTGACACTAATTCTGGAAGTTTTTAGAAAAGAATCTGTCTCTTGTAAGGTCTAGATGTATCTTTGAAAACTGGAAACATGTACTCATCCGTCAAATCTTATAATGTGCAATAAATAATCCGCATGAAGTGGTTGCTATGGTTGTAACTATGAGGTTTGTCCCTCCCTTTCTTAGAGGGATTTTGCAACCTCAGACTCTTACACAGCCTTGTGGGAATATACAACTTTCCAGACTCTGGAATTATGCTAACAGTAATGAAACTAAGAAAGTACTACTGTCATTTTCTTAGAATATTTTTACATTTGTGCTATTAAAATAAAAAAGGGAAGAGAGCTTTCAAATGAGAATAAATTCAAAGGTCATATTCCATCCCATTGCCAAAAACCAAGTGCCCTTTTCTGATGTCTGTTGACTTTTAAGTTCTTGATATTTCTCTTGGCAAATTCCATTTTGAATTCAGTTTTCTTCACATAGCATAAGAAAATTGCACATGTTATGTGGCATAATGAAGCATTATTGTAGTTCTGACTTCTTATTACAGGCCTGAAAGTGAATTTAGCCAAGGCAAGCAGGCAGAAGTCATTTTCATCTGGTAGCTGCTAAAGGTCACGAATGACAGGGCCATAGGCATTCCTTTCATTAGAATAACATTGCAGTTAAACTAGAAACTGCTTTATTTTAGTGCTTAAAAGAAGTATAAAATTCACGTGCATAGTACCTTGAGGATAAGAAGCAACTGTCCTTAGCTTGCAACTAAAACATCTTGATGAACTTCTGAGCTTCTCCAGTGAAATCCAAGATGTTCATCTTCCTTCCCATATTCCCTAGCTAAACGTTTTCTTCTCCTACTCCTTTCCTGCAGTCCAAGCCCCTGCTAAAATACCCTATCCTTGAAAAACATCATCAGTTAATACTTAGCATGCTGTTACAGGGCACCTTTCTAAACTGTTGCAAATACTGTTGATGTTTTCATGCCAGACCTTGAAAGTGTTATGCTTATATTTTTGTTTTAAAAGTACTCCCAAAAAGCAGTTGACTATCTCATGGAGTGTGGGAAACCGAGGTGATCCCCCACTGAGGATACAGAATTGATTATAAAGGGATTTTAATTATACTGCAGCTACTGGCTCTCTGAATCTCCACTGACAATGAAATAGAGTCCTCACTGAGTAGGGTGAAGATTCAGCTATTAAAATTTAATGACCACAATTTCTTTGCTTGTCTTTAAATGAAAATTGGTTTAATATTGATAACTTGAATTTTAAGTCTTTGCTCTGCACTGTACTGCATTACTGGAAGTAGCACAGGTGGTCTGACCTGCTTCTCCACTGCCCTTTTTTTGGCCTTACTGAACTAAGGATGTGATGTTGGTTTGTCAGCATGTTAGCCAAAACAACATGGTGGCTTTTTTGGATAAAGACTTCTGTAGCAAATCAGGCAGTTGAAAGCCAATCAAACTATTTTCCTGTGCCTGCTTTTTCTTTTCCTTAATGATCTTACTTTTCTACTGTGGCTAGACCTATCCTAACTCAAGGTATCTGATTCAGGGAGAATTGAGGTTTCATTATTTTGTTTGAGTTTTTCTGGGGAGAGGGAGTGTTTCAATTTTTGGGGGGTTTTTCCCGCACTATATTACATTAAGAGATTTTATGTAAGCCATATGTCTTATGAAAGAATAGACACATCTGTCTTGTCTAAATGGAAAAATCACAATTCTCCTTTTGAAAATGGGGCTGAAATTTTCTATGTCCCTCTTCCCTCCTCCCCATAACTCCACCTTGTCCGAAACCATTTACGAAATAGTGGACTCAGGTTGTCAAGAGCTATTAGAATAGTCACAAATAAGTTTTTCTAAGAAAGTACTTGTCTGATAGGTCTTAACTTTTGGTAATTTTCGACAGAAAATATTTCTTTTAAAAATGTGTAAGGCACCTTCTCTTAAGATAGAAGTGACCTTGCTGTAAACTGTTTCCTCACAGCCTCCAAGTGCCTTTTCTATTCAGAGAATCTTCATTGTACAATAATAATAGAGAACACTAAGACAATATTTCAGTGTTATCAGACCTTTGACATTTCATTCGGTTTTGCTTGCTAGACTTTTATTTTAAGTGTTATAATTGATGTGAGGAAAGCGAAAAGAAAGGTCTTAGGGCATGTTAAAATTCAGAAGAGGGAAATACAAGCACAGTGTAATAGAAAAGATTCCATTCTTTCAACCTCTAGCTTTATGCTTGTGTGTACAGGAAAAGTCCATGAGGATTTTATTTCTGTGGCTCTACACAATCATATACTAAATTTTATTTGTGCATTAAAGCATGAGAATGGCAACCTGGAGTGTTTTGTTTTATGAAGAGAAAGGAAATCCAAAATGTTTTGAACTAGAATGCACAGTTTTGACAGGATGTCCAAATGGTTTCACAGGAATACTGGGCAAATAATATTTCAGATTTGATTAATTCTGTGGGATTCAACCAGCATGGGTGCTAAGAGGAATTATCTTTGTTGTCTTTTCATCCTGTAGCAATGATTGGACAATTTTGCCAGCAAAGCAGTCTTTGCAGCATAGGCTGAACACAGAATATTCTGTTCAGTTGTGTCAATCTGACTTTCTTGCCTAGATCTGAACTAAAAAAGAGATGGACTAATTTCTAACTACGTATTTAACCTTTGGCAAAATGAAGATGGAATTGGCAAGTGGGCCATGTAAAGATCTTTACTGAAGGTTAATTGCCTGTGCTATATAACTTCCTGTTTTACTGTACCTTACATGGCTAACTTAAAATCTGAAAGGATGGATGTACAAGTATAATGGCTTCCACATCAGAGAGGCTTTTTCAGTTTCTCTTCTTTTAGTGAGGACAATTAGGCTGACTTGGTCTTCCCTATGCTTGCTCTTTCCCAGTGGGATTTGCCCAAGCAGTAACTGAAAACCTTTTGACATTTGCTCAGCCACATGGAGAACTAGTGCTGTACCCAAAGTAATGTTCCTTCAGATTTTCTCTGGAGACGTCATGGGATAGCTGCAGGTCACTATAGTCCACTGAGCATCCAAATACAAAGATCTCCAGAGGCTTCAAAAGTAGAGAGTTCTTTTAGCCTGCTTACCCAAGGTGTTACTTCTGTATGATGTGCACCTAATAAGGTCATCCCAGTGGGGTTACTGCTCTCTGTAGAAATGTGTTTAAATTGTTATGGGTGATTAATATCAGTAAAATCTCATGTAACAATTCAGTTTCTCTGACTAAACTAGTTACCATTCATCCTTGCTGCCAGAGAATCCAGTGTACCTATCACCCAGGGATTCTTCCTTCCCACTTTGGTAGAGCTGAGTTTGTCAGACTCTGCGCCTGGTCCTAGGTTGGCTGCTGAGGTTTTGGTGTGCCCAGGCCCAGTCAGATGCAAGGCTCAACATTTGTGTGCAATAGGTTTACACAAAAGGACGCACCATCAAAATACAGGTGGACACACAGAAATGGTATCCACATAAACACACACTGTGTGAAGAGCTTAATCCTGGGTGTACAGGCTGACAATCAGAGGAACACCCTTTTTCTGTATATTCCTGATCCTACTCAGTGGCCACATTAACTTGAACTTCACTGGAGCTCCCACAACTGCACACAGTGGGGTCTCCCTGGTAGCTGGTCCCTGCCCAGCTGCTGGTCACTTGCTCTTCAGACCCACACTTCCCCATCACTGAATGGCACTCAGAGCTCTTGTGCTATTTTAACTCTTCTTTATGGTTCTATTCTGATGTCTTTGTGCTCAGACAACCTTGATGCTCATAAATCCATTAGATGGCAAGATAATATGAATAAATAAGCTTTGGCAGGCTGTCATCTAGAAGAGTCATGATTTGTTTTATTGCTTTGCTCTGGTTCTCACTGAACTTGACCTTGAGTTTGTGGGCGGTTTGGGATACTATTTTCTGAGTTTCTGTTTCTATGACTGAAACAGACAATATGGAGCTTAAGGTGAATTCAACCCAAATTTTATATTACTTTATGTAACCAGTTCCCCAAACACTTAAGATTCCTGCATTCTACTTCATCCCAAAATGACAGTTTTAAAGGAGTTTATTCCATGTTTTGTTGCCCAGAATATGTAACATAGTGGAGAAAATTCTCCTTGTTTTCCTTTCTCAGAGTTGTGTTTGCCAAACAATTAATTTCTCTTTAAGTACAAACTTTGCATCCAGGTTTTGATGGTTGACAGAAAGGGATACTTGAAGACAAAGCCCTGTATTACATGATCTCATATCATTATGAGTAAAAGATTGACACAACTGGGACTGTCAATAGTATAGCTAGATTTGCACTGAACTTACAATGGTGACGTGGGTCAGGCGGAGAAGGAATATTTGCAGTTACAGGGAAGTTAGAATCACAACTTCTGAGGTAAGAAAGTGTAAGGATGCTGGTGGAATACTTTCCCTAGATTGTGAATGTGAGAAAGAAGGGAGTAGATAACCAGGTGATGTTCTTGCTCTCACTTGCTTAACTGAGCAACACATAGTAATTAAGCCCCCTTCATCTGTGGAACAAAAAACTGTTTAGGCAGTCATATGTGCCTCTGGCAAATCTTTGTAAATCATTTTTCCTACACATACAAGCACAGGAGCTGTATAAACTTTTCTTTCACTGGGAGAATCATATTAAAAACAAATGTTGAGAGCCAAGTCCTCCAGTCTGTTTGCTTTCCTTTCAGGAAACTTGACTTTTTTATCAGCTCAGAGTTACCTCATTTAAAATGCTAATGGTATATTATACATGCTATGGTTAGTTCTCTTTACACTCGACCCCATTAGTAGAACAGTATGAATTGCACAGAACGACCAGTTAGTGGAACCAGAAGCATAACTGTGGCCATGGATAAACTCATGATTCCAAATAGCACCTTCAGTGTATTGAAGATCTTTCTTTAGATTGGTAAAAGGCTCTTAAAACAACTTTAAAAAGATCATTCACAGACACATTTTCCTTTGGCTTTGCTATAGTCTTCAGGCAGAACTTCTAGCCAAGAACTCTTGACCCCTACTGCTGCTGTGATGGCACTTTTGAAAGCTTAGTTCAAGCCTTCGGTGTCTCTGGGTCCACTGAAGTTAATTATGGGGAACTACTGTGTGAAAAAAGAGTCTCCTTCCTTGTTTAGGCATAACATTTATTGGCCTCCTGGGATGAGGAAAGATCATGATGGCATATTCAGGTCACTTCCTTGACATAGCAGCTGTAAGCTTAACTTTTAAAAGTTTGACTTCAGCTATGAGTTTCTATTGACAGTAATTGACAGCAGCTAAAAAATATGATTAAGTTCTCACTCTCTGCCAGCTTGTCTTCCTTAATTTATACTTACTGAGATAAGTCGACAGCAGTTTAAATTCCAAAGAATGTGCTGGCTTGGAATATTACACATGGTTCACTTAAAAGTGACCTAATTCTGATAGACTTTGTAATAATTTTTTGTGCAATGCTAATATCCTTTTTTCTGTCTCAAACTGTTTTGCAGAGATTTGTTTTTGTAGAAAGAAGTTACAAATACATGTATATTTGGATCTAGTTCTATATTATGATCTATATTATGATCATCACATTCTGCTACTAAAAATGTAAAATTCCTCATTAAAAAAAAATATTAAAAAACCTAAAAGAACAACAACAACAACAAATCAACTCCAAACCCAGACATCTTTTGGTATGTTAAGTCCATTTTACACTGCTCTGATGTTAGATGGTAAATTGAACAAAATCAGCTTAGGCAAGTGTAAGATACCTTGTGGCACCATTCACTACATTTTCTGTTACAAATAAATGTTGCATCTTTTTTCTTGAGGAGAAACTATTTTTTTAATGTACTGGCAAATACATTGCAGGTCCCACATCCATGACACTTGGTTCAATTCTTTTTACAATAGATAATGTATTTGTAATTGTTTTTTCCATTTACAAGACAGTGAGAATGAGAAGAGCAAATAGAAGTAGCAACATGCAGCTCTGATCAATAGAGCCCACACATACAAATAGAAGTGCACTAATTTCTGCAGGGCAGCCTTGAGTCATAGAGCAGATGTTGATTATATACTGTCAGTGAGCAAATAGCAGTAAGTTCTTTTAAAAACCAGTGTATTCTGTACAGTGCATAAAAAGTACAGAATGTGAATGTGAGATGAATGAGAGAGCTGGGCAGAGAGAGAATGAGGAATAGATGTATTTCTTATTGAATCTGCTTGATATATTGTTTCCTATTACTTTGCAGGCTTCATTGTCTTGCTTTTCTCAGAGAGACTGAGGGCAGGGAAGGAGAGGAAACTAATTATTAAGTGGGAGTTGGTGGTGAAAAAGTGTGAGCCTTGGTGTTTTGAAAAGAATGGGAATTACAGTGATGAAGGGACATTGCATGGAAAAACTAGTAATTCAAGCCTCCAGTGAAGGTTCAAGTTTAGCTCTCATCTATTTCAGATCAGCTGCCTATACCATACTACACTCCTTGTCAGAGGCTAGAAAGGATTTTAGATAGAGGTTTTCATGGGATGGCTACAGATGGAGCTAGGAATTAGGAACAAACATTAAGTTTTCAAAATCAAACAGGCTTTTTTTAGAGATGGCTGCCTTGAAGTCCCAGAAAACAGGCTTTAGTCACAGTTGTCGCGTGACGGTTGGCGATGGAAGAGACGGGGCAGATTGCTTGGATGCAATAAGCCGATTTTATTGATACAGAGCTATGTATTTATACCTTTTCAGCAGTAACTAAAAATAGATTCTTATATAAGCAGCAATCACTATAACAACCATATCTGTGTTTCCCAATAACATTGCAAAACTAAAGGCTAGCACTGACCAACACAGGTACATTCCTGGCATGCTATTCACTCATGCTTGCTGTTTCGTGGTAGGCCGTACTGCCTGCCATGGTTTGCGGCCTAGCAGCGTTAGCGCGTTCACTTCTGACGTGAGTTCAGCAGTGCTCTCACTTCTGCTTTCTAGCTGTATCTCCACACATAGTTTGAGAAGCTTCTTTCTAAAACTGGTAGGGTTGAATTCACATTTAGTCCTGTAGCATTAATGAATCCTATTAAATGTTGAACAATTTGCAGATTCTGGTAAGATAGGTGTAAGTGTTAATCCCCCAACTCAGACGAAGATGAAAGAACTAGGTTATTCAGAACACCAATGTCAAAATATGAAGATAAATGAGGACCATGGATTAACCTAAATGGGTTTTACAACAGTAACTTGCATTGAACTGTATGACACTGAGGCTTTTGCTTTAAGCAGCAGGTGTGGACAGAACTGCAGTCCACTGGTACTTGCTATTTTGCCTGAACTTGATCTTCTGATTGTTGACATTTTCATTCCTTATGTAATCATGCCATGTTTTACCACAGTGAACTGGCCTTAGTTCATAGACTGGTATTTTTATTTTTTCTTCTATCTCTTCAAGTTCCCAAAGGTACTATCTTTGATTCAGTTAGACTCAAAGGAAATGTGATCTTTGGAAAAGAGCAAGCTCACCTTCCTGCAGTCTGAGCAGCGCCTCCATTCAATTCTTAAGCCCTTCCTTATGGTGACAGTTCTTTGTGCCACACTTCTTATCTGTGTATTCCATTACTTAGCTGCCAAGGGATTTGCATCATTTAAAAGAAAAACAATACAAATCTCAAAGCTTCTTTAAGGCTATTGTATCTTATCAATTATGTTCAGTAACTGTGTTCTAATTCTAAAGGCAGTTCTCCTACTAGTCTGTAATTCACTGCTTTCCGTAATTAATAGTTTTGGTTATCATATTACTCCTCTGAAAACTGTTTAGTCATAAAATATTCATAATTATAACATTGGTGCTATGATTAAAGTCATGTTAATTCTTCTATTAATAAAATCTTCAATTGCAAGTGGTAAAGTTTATATTTAGCTAGAATTTGTCATAAGATACAGACACAGACTGTTTTGCACAATGAAAAATGTTTTCTATTAAAAGATGCTGCCAAGTGAGACATTGAGGAGCAGACAGTATTAAATAGCAGAATTAAATAGCTTTTCTTATTAAAAGAATATTGTGTCTCCCCTTGAAAACACAATTTTGGAGGCTTAATCTTGGTATTCATTCTCATCTTGGAACGTCTTTCTATTTTGACCCTGAGAGTGGCAAATTTCATGCAGTTCTGAGCTCTGAAATCTATAGAAAATTGCTTTATCAAATGTCATGGTCATATCTGCAGAAGTTGTTTCTGGGTTGGGTTACACCAACACATACTCTCACAGTTCTGTAACATGTCACTGCTGTGGTCCTGACTTTCTACTGTTGCTTGCCCTTCAGGGCTGGGATACCACACTTTATGTGACCAAGGAATAGATACATTATGTGGCCAGGAAGAATCTTTCTTATCAAGTTTTTTTTTTTCTTTGCTGATTAAAACTGTTTTCCTTTGAAGTACTGATAGCATAGGGTTAAAATGTTTCTAAAATCGTGGTAGCTAGGGTAGGCCTTTAGGAACAGGAGTGGGCATTGTCTTTGCTAAATCATGTGAACCTGCACCTGTGTACCCACCTGTATGGTACATGATAAATGTGTACCCACCTGTGTGGTAGATGATAAATACGATGATTGTTTAGTAATTAAATATCATTGTTTAATCACAATGAGAATCATGAAAAATGGTGTAAGGAGGGGACTTGAAATTTATGTTTGGGTGAAAGCAATAGAACAGAAACTCAGGCTTAGGTGAAATCAATAGAACAATATGAAGTTAATGATTGACATATGATTTTATCACAGTTATGTAAGGAAAGGGTATAAAATGTATCCATCTCAAATCC
This sequence comes from Struthidea cinerea, assembly GCA_013397865.1. Lineage (NCBI taxonomy): Eukaryota > Metazoa > Chordata > Aves > Passeriformes > Corcoracidae > Struthidea > Struthidea cinerea. The sequence continues at coordinate 28,587 of VZTI01005522.1, forward strand.
ATGTTGGAATCAGATTTGGGTCTGTACCCCGATTCCCGGAGCTCTGCAATAAAAAGCACCTGCATATAATCATACCATGATTATGTGTTTCTAAGCTAACAGTACTTCTGAATAATTTCCTTTATTTCATAGCAGTCTGTGGTATTAGATCAAATAATGGCTTGACAGACTTTAGTACCATATATTTCTTGATTTACTTCTGAAAACCCCTATTTGTTTTTCTGTTTCTTTGTCAGTGGCTACTTTGTCAATGGTTTGAAATGTTTGCATATAGAATGATTCATCTTGTGCTGCCTGCTCCGTCTCACACAGGTCTTTGTGATATCTGGGTCTTTCCATACATTAGACAGAGCTTCAAAATTTTATATGCAAGTTAAATTAAATCTGAATGAAGCTGTGGTTTTATTTGGTGTCCCATGTTGAAACAAATCTGAATACAATGAAGTAGTTGGCTGCATGCAGATCCCTGGGCATGTGCGTGGATCCTTTCTTAGTCTACTTGTACAGACACAGAATCACCTATAAGGTCAGTTCAGAGAAAGTTAAATTTTCCTCATATGCCATGAATACCTAAACACATAAGCAGGAGTCATATATGACATGTTCTCCAAAAAATATATTAGGAACCAGAACTTAAACTTTTGAATCCATGGAATAGAGTCCACAACTGCTTTCTTCCCCTCTCAAGGGCTTCAGGCTGTTACTATTATATCTGTGCTTTGATCTGGAAAATCCATGGATGAGAAAGTGTGAAGAGGGCCATGCTGCCTCCAATACTCTAACTTCACATTGGACTGGGATTAGATCTGCACTCTGTCACATGAGTTCCAAGCTATGTCACTTAGCAAGTAGCTCCGGAACTGCTGCTCAGTAGGATGAACCCACCAGCAGAAGGTGACCAACAGCTGAAAGGAGTTACTGTCACCACCAAATCCACTTCACACTGAGAACTGGGAGAGCCATGCGACTTTGCACAATACCTAAAAGGCCACGCAGAAATAGCTATTGTGGCCAGAGATAAAAAATGAGCATTTCAATAGCTTCTTTACTAGGAAAAAAGTAGAACATAAGCACTGAACCATATCCCTTTTAAAATGTTGTGTTGAAAATTTGTTGGACTTGAATTGTCCCAGTGCTTTCTACACTTCTGCTTTCATCAGTGGGGCCAGGTTCCTAAACTACTAGAGGTATTTTTTGACATGCCCAGATATTTACTGACATGCACTTATTGTGATGTTTTTCTTTTATGTAACAGTGAACCTGCAATATATTAAAACAACAGAGCCAGGTTTAAATGGTGACATAATTATTGAATTTCTCTCATGAAAAGCTGCTTTCTGACCAAACAGTGGCTACTGCAACGAATCTGTAAAATGATCATTATTGTGAAATATTCTGGAGGTTACTCACTTTGATATGAGCAGTAGGAGCCTGGCTGATTGCTAGCAATTAATTAGTGCAATGCCATATGTTAGCAGACACACAGCAGATGTGTGTATGTGTGTGTATATGGCAGAACAGGATAGAAAATTCTGCAGTTGGAGTTAAAGCAAGAGAAAAGGCTAATTTAAGGCAGAATTCAAGAATAGCAACTTTGATTTGTTTTCAAGCAGCTTTCTGAAGGCTTTAAATGTTTTTATTTTTACCATGGTTATTGTTAGGTTACTTCTATTTGTGTGACTTCTAATGTTATCTTGTTACGTGATAACTCAGACAACTTTTTTAATTTCCACTGACTGGAGGCACACGTGCCAAAGCCTGTTGTGTCATACAGCAATTGTTCCATGTGTGTCTATCACTTATATTAAGAAATAAAATTGTCTCTGTAACCTAAGCGCTAAAGCACTAAAATAGTGCTTATACTCTAAGTACAACTCTTAGAGTATTGCTAAACCATTGGTTCAAATGAGACTGTGTTTTTCTTGCTGTAGCAATGATTGTTAGTATCTTCCTTTAAACCTGATATACTTGATTCTCAAACCACTGATTATTTTATTTCATATCACCTCAAATACTTCTAAATCTAACTAAGTGGTTGAGGTAGAAGAGTCACCCAGTGCCAAGGCAGATCTAGGACCAAGATCGAGTTTAAATAATAAAAGGCAGTATCACTATCATTCTATTTTAGAAACAGTCTGCATGAAGTGAGTTTTAAGATCCACAGAACATGTGAATGAATAATTACAGCTTGTACATGGAGCTAATTGGTAGCCTTGCAACAAAAATTTATTGTTATTTTTTTAAGAATCAGAATTTTAGTTCTTGTGGAAAATTATACTGTGTTTTAGGGTGAGGTGCAGCGCCATGGAAGATGCAGTTCCCACAATTCTTGCAATTTATGTATAAACCAGGCAACTGGAAATCACAAGAGCAGGCTTGAAACAGGGTCAAGAACAGTACCAAGAAAGGAAGTGGCTCCTTTAAACAACATTAATAACAGAACAGAACCTCATGTTTCTGAAATCTTATTCAATATTCCTCGAATCTTATTCAACGGCTTTTGATACACTAGGTGTTTTTATATCAGATTTTATAAATTTAAATAAGCAACAGAAAAATATATTGGAACTATGTGATTAGCATTTCATTTTCAAAAATGCCTTGCAAGAATTTCCTGTGCTTTAACAAGACAGAGTTATGCCATCTCAGTAGATCTTTGGGAACATTATGCCTCTATGTGTATCCCTCATGTTGTCATGTTGTCTTACCATTCTGCAATGAATCTCTTCTCCTTTGTCCCTACCTGTTGGGGTGTCCTGGCA
>VZTI01005523.1:0-25432 GCA_013397865.1 Struthidea cinerea
ATCTGAGGGAAAAAGTTTTAGAGATGAAAATCTGAAGGAAAATGTCAGTTTTAGAGTTGAAAATCTGAGGAGAAAAGTTTTAGAGTTGAAAATCGGAGGGAAAATGCCGGTTTTAGAGCAAAAATCTGAAGGAAAATGTCGGTTTTAGAGCTGAAAATCTGAGGGAAAATGTCGGTTTTAGAGGTGAAAATCTGAGGGAAAAAGTTTTAGAGCTGAAAATCTGAAGGAAAAAGTCAGTTTTAGAGCTGAAAATCTGAGGTAAAAAGTCCGTTTTAGAGTTGAAAATCTGAAGGATTCTTTCTCCCCAAGAATCCCCCTCTGGGNGGAAATGTCGGTTTTAGAGTTGAAAATCTGAGGGGAAATGTCGGTTTTAGAGTTGAAAATCTGAGGGAAAAAGTTTTAGAGATGAAAATCTGAAGGAAAATGTCAGTTTTAGAGTTGAAAATCTGAGGGGAAAAGTCCATTTTAGAGCTGAAAAATCTGAGGGAAAATGTGAGTTTTAGAGTTGAAAATCTGAAGGAAAAAGTCAGTTTTAGAGCTGAAAATCTGAGGGAAAAAGTCCGTTTTAGAGTTGAAAATCTGAAGGATTCTTTCTCCCCAAGAATCCCCCTCTGGGTTGTCTGAGTGGAATCTCTGCCCTCAGACAACAAAAATTCCTCAGAAATGGCTGGGTCAGGGCTGGTTTGGAAGTTAAGCACGGTTTAAGTTATATTTAGGTGCTGGATCAAATAGATTTGGGGCTCTCCCTTCAATCCTTTGGTTCCCAAAAGCAACTGGGAATTGTTTAATCCAGGGATAGCGAGCAAGACACGCTCAGGGAGTAAACCACTCCAAAAGCACCTGCTGGACAAGGTCATCTCCCAAAATTTATTCCACCAAACATCTCTTATTAAAACATTAGGAATTAAATTTCTAGGAATTCCAAGAGAGTTTTTTTTTGGCGGGGGCACAACCCCTCAGGTAGAGGGGAACCCACAGAGCTCAACAGCGATTCCGGATCCCGCTTGGGTCAGCAACGACCGCGGAATTCCCTCCTTAATTACAAGGAAAAGAGGGGAAAAAAGGGTGGAAAAAGCAGGATTCACCTCGATCTCAGGGAGCAAACCACTCCAAAAGCACCTGCTGGACAAGGTCATCCCCCAAAATTTATTCCACCAAACATCCCAGAATTCCCTTTTTAATTATAGGGAAAATCTTCCAGGAAAAGGGGAAAAAAAAGGGCGGAAAAAGTAGGATTCACCTCGATGGGGTGGCTGTTGTCTAAGGCATCGAGCTCCTGGGCTCGCGTGTAGTCGGCAGACACGAACTGGGTCCAGATGTCGTACTCGGGGAAGCAGTGATCCACGCACAGGTACTCGATCCACGAGGCAAAGCCCTCGTTCAGCCACAGGTGGGTCCACCACTCCTGCAGGGACAGGAAAAAGCGGGATAAAGGACAAAATTCCGAGGGATTTGTTGGGTCGGGGGTGAGCTCGAAGCTTCGTTTGGTGCAGATCAGAATAAGGTTTATTGTAAGTGTTTTGTTATAATTCTATAAATGTAATTGTTTTGGTTAAAATGAATATTTGATTTTACTGTTCTCCACTCACTCCTAATTGACACAGTTCCAAAGCCAGACCAAGGTAGTTTTAGGGCTCCAAAACCTGAATTTTCTCACCCAATCCTGGTTTTTACAACACAAGAAACTCCAGAGCCTGTTGAGCATTTGGATTCAACCCCTTCTTTCCTTTGGGAAAGGTGAGGTCAGGTCTAATTCCCAGAGAAAGCTGAAATAGTTTGTTACCAGAAGTTCTGAAAATCCAGGCTTTTACCAATAAATGGAAATTCTTTATGGATTTCACTCCTGCTGCCTCAGAGGTGTTTTTATCCCCACTAAAATGAGTTAAATCTCAAACCATTCAGGCAGTTGCTCCTGATTTACCCAAAACAACTCACGAATTACTGCTCTGAGCAACTTTTCAGCTCCAGGACTGGAAGGATTTGCAGGAAAACATCGGATTTTTGCTAATTATTGCTAATTTCTAACTAGGACCTCCTTCAAACAACTCCAAACTACTTCATACAGAAAATATTTATCAATAAAGAGCACTGGTAAAGAAGAAACTGCTAATGAAACACCACTTAAATATTAATTAATTATTCTAACACAGCGCGCTGCTATGCAGGGGCACCCGAACACGCGTTTGGGGCAGGATATGAAGCAGATTGAAATAAAAAAAACGGGGTTTCGAAGGGTTGGGTACCATGGTGACGAGGTTTCCAAACCACTGGTGAGCCAGTTCGTGTCCCACCACCAGAGCCACCCACTGGCGGGACGAGGAGCAGGAATTTTTGGGGTCGATGAGCAACGCGGTCTCCCTGTTGTTGGGGAGAGAGAGAGAGAGAGAGACAGAACTCAGCAGGGCGGCACATCCCCAGGGGAATAAAAACCACAACCCAAAGGAGGTGAAATTACCTAAGCGAGCTAAAAAAAGTGAGGGGGGAAAAAAAAAAAAAAACAAACCAAAAAATCCAACCCGAAAGTCCCAAAAAACCAACCCGGAGCGTGAAATTCAGCGCTCGTGAAATTCCCGGGGTGAGTTCCGCAGCTGCTGGAAAGCTTTGGAGCAGGAATTCCTTTCTGGCATGAAAAAAAGTGCCAAAAAAAACTCAAAAAAAAACCAGGCAGGAGAAGCAAAAATTATCCTTTATTTATCAAAATGCTCCCCTACGTAAATTCTGGGAACCTCGACTCCCTCTGCGCTCTGGGATGGGCGCTCATCCCTCAGCATTCCCAAAGGAATTCTGGCTCTTCCAAGAGGTGTTAACATCCATTTCTCCACTGTGGCACCTCTCACTACGAGCAGGGTGGGGAGGGGCTGCCAGGAACCTCTGGAATGCTGCAATTCCAGGGAAAAAACCTCCCCAAGGATGGTGCCTGCAGGCCACCAGCTCCTGTTCCCAAAAGGGGCAGAGCAAACTCAGCAAAAAGGGGCAAAAATTCACAGCTCCACCCCAAAAATTCTCCTCATCCAGTATAAATATATATTTTTTTATCCCCACAAGGAGTAAAATATCAGATTTCATCAGAATTGCAACAAGCAGGGAAAAATTTGAAACCTGGGCTCGAATTTGTTTCGATTTTTTAAGACCAAATTCAAAAGCCGAGCAGAAGAAATCCCAATTATTTCAGGATTTCAAGTCCAAAGCTTACAGGTTGTTCAAAAGGCAGGGAAATCCCTCCTGACCACCAGCACGGAAAATGGATCAACATCAAGCAAAAGAGCAAAAAAAAAAAAAGCTTGATCAGAAGAAGGAAAAAAAAAAAAATCAAACTGGAAAGGAAGGCAAGTTAATATTTTTGATTTCCTCATCTCCACACCGTTACTCCGTGGCTGCTAAATTCACCCAGGAGGTGAAATAAACTCTCCCAGCTGTGTCAGGAAATTTTCTGGGGGAGGGGGGGAAAAAAAGGGGCCAAGGAAGTTTTGCCAACTGTAAAACCCTCACGCCCTCGGCCCAGTGGCCGATTTGTGCCTTCCTGAGCTGTAACAACACCACCAAAACCATCCAGACCAAAATAAAAATCGAAAGTATCGGCTCTGTCTGATTTGGGACGACGCCCAGCAATTAGAGCTGCCTCCAACCAATCCAAAGAATTCCAAGAATTAGTGAACAAAGAGGGGAAAGACAGGATTTTAACAGCATACCTATAAGTAACAAGGCCCCAGTTCTCCATGGCACCTTTATAAAATAAATACAAAGGTTTATTGATATTGATGCACACCTTCTTCCTAAAGGTATTTTTAAAAAAAAAAAAAACTTCAAATAAAATACAATTTCATCAATAAAGCGAGTTACTTTACCAGCAGCAAAGTCTGCAATAGCTATGAGATCAATTTTAGGAAGAGGGTAAGGAACATTGAAGTAGTCCTTATAAAAAGGCAGAGTTTTAGCAGCAACCTGTAAGAAACAAGAGGAGAAACACTCTGTTAGCTTGGAACCGGGCAAAACTTGACTGAAACGAAGAAATTATGACTGAAATTAAGAAAGATTTCTTCCAGAAGCCCCACTCCCAGCTCGCAGAGCACAATGGTTGGGAAGGATCCCATCCCTGTTTGCTCCCAGTGCTTCTCATCCTCGTGAGGCTCAAGCTGAAATCAGAATTTCAGCAGAAATCAGAACTCTGAATCTGAATTTTGAATCAAAAACTGATTTTTTCAAATCCAAACTTGAAATGAGAACTTCCAATCAGAAGTTCAACTCAGAGGTTGTAATCAGGGCTTTGGATCAAAACTCGAACTTCAAATCAAAACTCAGATTTCAAATCAAAACCTCAAATCAGAACTTCAGAGAATCAGCAAATCAGAACTGCAGGAGAACTTCAAATCAGGATTTCAAATCAGGACTTTGAATCAGAGTTAAATTGTTTTGGTCATTGCAGACATTGGTGTATCTGCAGCTGAAATCCCCTTCAATGTCGAGCTCAGCCTCTCTGACCCACTAAATCAAGCTAAAAAAACCCCAAAAAACCCAAGGAAAAGAATCCAAAAAGGAAAAAACCCAAAAAACAAGGAAAAAAATCCCAAAAAACAAGGGGGAAAAAAAAGGGGAAAAAAAAACCGAAAGAAAAAAAAGTCACCAAAAAACCCAAAAAGGCAAAAAGCCCTCAAAAAACAGTGAAAAATACTCAAACAAAAACAAGGGGGAAAAAACAAAAAAAAACAAAAACAAAACCCAGGAATATAACCCAAAAAAACAAGGAAAAAAAAAAAAAAAAAAAAAAAAAAAAAAACAAAAAAAAAACACCAAAAAAAAAAAAAAAAAAAAAANACAAACCCCAGGAACATAACCCAAAACACCAAAGCACAAAAACCAGGAATAAAACCCAAAAACCACGTAACAAACCCCAGGAACATAACCCAAAACACCAAAGCACAAAAACCAGGAATAAAACCCAAAAACCACGTAACAAACCCCAGGAACATAACCCAAAACACCAAAGCACAAAAACCAGGAATAAAACCCAAAAACCACGTAACAAACCCCAGGAACATAACCCAAAACACCAAAGCACAAAAACCAGGAATAAAACCCAAAAACCACGTAACAAACCCCAGGAACATAACCCAAAACACCAAAGCACAAAAACCAGGAATAAAACCCAAAAACCACGTAACAAACCCCAGGAACATAACCCAAAACACCAAAGCACAAAAACCAGGAATAAAACCCAAAAACCAAGTAACAAAACCCAGGAACATAACCCAAAACACCAAAGCACAAAAACCAGGAATAAAACCCAAAAACCACATAACAAAACCCAGGCACATAACCCAAAAAAAAGACCAAAAAAAAAAAAACCAAAACACCCCAAAACCCACAAAAAACCCCCAAAACCCATAAATTTGGGCGAGCGAGCTGCACCAGAGCCTGCCATCCCAACCCTGGCCCGAGCTGATTTACCTCCAGGGCAAACTTTCCTTGCTCGGCCTTGCCCACGGGGGTGTAGACGCGCACCAGGACCCCGTCCTGCGACCGCGCCTCCACGAAGTCGTACTCGCCCACCACGAAGGCCACCAGGTACGTGGACATCACCGGCGTCCGCGCGAACTTCACCTCCACCAGGCTCTCGTCGTCCGGGTACGGCTTCCTGTCCACCACGTTCTGCGGGATCGGCGGCGGGGAAAAGGGGAAATCCGGGATTTAGACGTCGAGCGGGGTCATGGTAGGTGCGAGGGTTCAAAAGGATGAGGGTTTTTTTTTTTGAGCGAGTACAGTAAAAGGGATGCTCAGAACCAGGGATAGAGGCCAAAAAAACAAGAGGAAAAAAAACCAGGGATATAACCCAAAAAAAAAAAAGGAATAGAAACCAGGGATAGAACCCAAAAAACAAGGAACATGATCCAGGAACAGAACCCAAAAAACAAGGAACAAAACCCAGGGATATAACCCAAAAAAGAAAGAACAGAAACCAGGGATATAACCCAACAAACAAGGAACAGAAACGAGGAATATAACCCAAAAAACAAGGAACAAAAACCAGGAATATAACCCAAAAAACAAGAGAAAAAACCCAGGGATATAACCCAAAAAAGAAGGAACAGAAACCAGGGATATAACCCAACAAACAAGGAACAGAAACGAGGAATATAACCCAAAAAACAAGCAATAAAAACGAGGGATATAACCCAAAAAACATGGGGAAAAAAAACCCAAAAACCAGGGATATAACCCAAAAAAACAAGAGAAAAAAACCAGGAACATAACCCAGGGAAATAACCCAAAAACCAAGGAACAAAACCCAGGGAAATAACCGAAAAACCAAGGAACAGAAACCAGGAATATAACCCAAAAAACATGGGGAAAAAAAAAACCAAAACAAAAAACAGGGAACAAAAAACAGGGATATAACCCAAAAAACAAGGAACATGATCCAGGAACAGAACCCAAAAAACAAGGAACAAGACCCAGGGATATAACCCAAAAAACATGGGAAAAAAAACCCCAAAAACCAGGAATATAACCCAAAAAACTAGGGAAAAAAAAAAACTCAAAACCAGGACTATAACCCAAAAAACAAGGAACAAACCCCCCAAGGATTTGGGATAAAACCCCTCCGGTGGATCGTGCCTGCTCCAAAGCAGGAGTTGGAGTAACTATTCCCTCCTTGGGGTTAAAATGAAAGGAATTTAGGGTTTTCCAGCAGTTCCCCGCGTGGCTGAAGTGCCCCATCCCAGCTGCAGGTGAGATATTTATGATAATATTTTTATGATATTTACACTGTATCCCATTAGGAACTAAAGAGCATCAACCCCACCCCAGCAAGGCTCCGCCTCAAACCCTGACACAAAAACCTCGTGGGTCAGGCCCAGGCCAGACTTTATTTATTTATAAATAAATACAGCCTATTTTTAAACTGACTCCTCGCCAGCAGCATCACCTAAAAACACGTGCAGGCAGCCAATTAAAAATGCTCGTTTGTGTTTATTCGTGACGGAGGCACTTTTGCTGCCACATTTGATCCCAGGTCTGGACAGAAATCCAGAGAGGAAAACCCACAAAGGACTTTTTCCCAGTCCCTCTTAATCAAGCAGCACAGAAGCCAAGATTAACGATTATTTAATTCATTTAAAACCACCAGGTTTGTCCAACCTGTTCAGGTTTTGCGCTGGCACCCGACATCAAATTTTGTGGTTTTCCCCCCGGTTTATTGCAGCTCGCACATTGTAATCCCAGCTCGGTTATCATTATTAATTATCGATGCTTTAATTAAAACATTTATTGGCGCATAAAGGACTTACCATATTTGACAAAGCTACTCTGTCTTTGGGAACCACCAAAGAAATATCAAATGTTGCTTTAATAGCAGGCTCATCCCAGCAAGGGAAAGCTCTGCGAGCATCAGTAGCCTGAAATAAAGAGCATTAAACAAATAAATCGCAGGAGGTCGTGGCGAGAAAACACAGAAATTCAGCTTATTTACAGCAAAAAACAGGCGAGCCGTGGTTTAGTCTCCTCGCTGACACTCCTGACCTCTGCATTAAAGCTTTTTATTCTTATTCCACTCCTAATTTAAGAAAAAAAAAGCAGCTGAAAAGGCCTCTGTGCCAGGCTGGAATTGTCCAAATTTAGCAGAGTCACGACAGGAGCAAAGCTCAGTCACGTGGAAGCACCCGGGGCGCCCAGGCGTGCACGCACGACCCCAGATTTGTCACCCGGCAGCAAAGAGCACCCCAAAAAACGCTCTGCTCGTGCTGGGGGGGAGAGCCCGGGGGTTTATGGAACCCAGGGGGTGAGAACGTGGTGCAAAATTCCCTGGTTTCGTGCAGGGTTTACGTAACGGGGCCGGGATCTGGCTGGCATTTGGGGTGGCGTTAAACGCTGAGCTAAAGGCCCAGTGTCGGAATTAAAAAGGGAATTAAAGCACTTTATAAAGGGGAGTTTTACAGAGGTGTTTAAATGAAGAGATGTTCTTGGATATTTCAGCTGCTGCAGGTAGAGATGAGGAATTTGCCGGATCCAGGGTTTACTGACCTTGAAGCCGTGAGGTAAAGGGCAGCAAGGAAACAAGGGAAAAAACGGAAAAAATGAGGAATAAAACCCAAAAAACAAGGAAAAAATCCAAGAAAGAAGGAAGAACCTCCAAAGAACAAGGGGAAAAAAACCCCAAACCAAGGGAAAAAACAAAAATAGGTAAAAAACCCAAAACCAAGGAAAAAGAACTCCAAACCTAAGGAAAAAAAAGCAAAAGCAAGGAATGAAACCCCCAAGAAACAAGGAAAAAACCAAAAGAAACAAGGAAAAAACCAAAAAACAAGGGGGAAAAAAACCCTCAAACCAGGAAGAACTCCAAAACCAAGGAAAAACCCCAAAAACCAAGGGGAAAAAAAAAAAAAAACCGAAAACAAGGAATAAGCACCAAAAACCAAGGAAAAACCCCCAAAAACAAGGAAAAAACCCCCAAACCAAGGAAAAACCACCAAAAAACAAGGAAAAAACCCTAAAAAACAAGGAAAAACCACCAAAACCATGGATTTCGGTGAGTGAGCCGAGCAGAGGCAGATCCAAGCATCCCTGAGGAGCACCAACACCAGCCCTGAGCTCATTCACCTCCAGGCGCTTCAGCGTTCCCCACACTCGGGGCAAGGAGTAAAAAAATAACGTGGAATTTTTAAAATCGATACAGAGGGTCCAGATAAAGGTAGGAAGCTGGGTCTCCACCTCTTGCAAGCATAAATGTTATTTAGAAATAAAGATGAAAGTGAAAATACCGAGCAGAGGCCGTACCTCGAACTGAGTGACCGCGGCGTAGCGCGTGTCTCCGGTGGGGGTGGTGTATTTACTCCGGTAAAATCCTTTCATTTTGTCGTTCAGCTCCCCTACAAAGTCTATCTTTAGTGTCCCTGTCCCTGCAACACAAACACACAGGCACCCGGGGTTGGCAGGTGACCAAAAAAAATCCCAGATTTGGGGTGGATTTCGTTCCCGAAACGCAGCAAATCCCAGGAGAACGTTGGCAGGTTCCCCACGGGGTTTTAGGATCCTTTTAAACGCGGAGCAAGGACCAGGAGGGAGCCATCTTAAAAGTTCCATCCTCCAATCCTTACCTTGGAGCAAAGTTTGCCAAATTTATGGGATATAAGGAATAACGGCATCCTATGGAATCCTCAAAGCCAAGATGGAGCTCTGGCCACGCTCAAAGCCCTTAATCAGGCTCAGGATTAATTCTGCCCTCGATGTCTCAGTGCAAAAAGGGAAACCTGAGCTTGGTGGCCAAGATCCCACAGGATTCCAGCTCCATCATCATCCCACAATCTCTTACTGGTGTTTATCCAGATGAAATTTAAAAAAAAAAAAAAAATTCCAGATGAAATAAAGCTTTATCCAAAGGGAGGAGCTGAGTTTTGACCAAGGGGGAGCTGGAGCAGCTTCGGAAGAATCCGAAGGTGGACGGTGAGGGAAAACCCTGAGGTAATTCCAGGTAATTCCAGGAGCTCCGTCTGCCCAGAGGGGCCACAGGAATTGCTCCTGCCTCCCACCAGCAGGGAAATCATTGCTCAGGGGTTGGAGGCAAACATCTGCAATTCCAGAGGCTCCCAAAGTGACCCGGAGTGGACAGACTCCCACATCCACTGTGAGGAATTCCAGGGAAGGAGCCGCTGTCCCACTCCAGCCTTTCCAAGTGCAAACCCCTCAAACGCAGGCTGCGGGAAGCAGGGGAATGGCTCTTACCTTTCTGCAGGGTGCTGGGAAAGGACAGGGTGACCTTTTCATCCTCATTTTGATAGTTGAACCCTGTGGCGTGAACCTCTGGAATGGGAAACACAGCACCGGGGTCAGAACCATCCCCGGAGAGGGGTTTGTGCTCAGGAACTCTTAAATTTAACCCAAACCAGCTGAACTCAACGTGCTGCAGCTACTGAGCGAACCAACTCGGAGTGATTAAATGAGGAGGAACCAGAGGAACACCCTGCTGGTGGGAATTCCACAGCAGGGAAAGCTCCTGCAGCACCCAGGAATGAAAGCTGCGCTGGTAAATCCTGCGGGAAGAACGGGAGCCGTGCCCCAGGAATGTTGGGAGCAGCTGCTGCACTCCTGTACAGTCCCAAACTTCCCCTCACCATGGAACACTTCCATCAATGCAGCAGGATTCGCATTAATTATCCCAAACAGGATGCTTAGGATTTATTTACCTGATTTGTGGCTCTCGCTTTGAAAAGCCCATTAATGTCCACAGCAAGGCAGGGGGGGGTTGCTTGGATTTAACCACAAAATAAAACCAACACTGTTGATTTTATTTCAGAAATGGCTTCAGAACCTTGGGGTTCCTGCCCCGCTCAGCCAGAAAACCCCGAAGCCACCCGAAAATGAGGCAGTTTGGTATTTACATAGCACAGGAACTATTTGTGGATGCAAACATCCAAACTATGAGGCCAGGCTGGAGAGGAGACAGGGCTGGGAATCTGCGCAGGGATTAAAGTGTCCCAGAGCTTTGGCAGAGCCAGGAGGGAGCACCTGGTGCTGCTTCTCCCTTCCTAATGCATCAAATCCCGCTTGTTGCCTCCAAAAGGATGTGGATCTGTTGTCCTTCAGCCAAAAAAAAAAATCTGGAATAACCCCACAAGACCTCACTTTGAAAGTTCTGCTTCCTCCACGCTCAACCACTGCTGCAACCTTTAAGAAATTATCGTTTAAGAGCTTCAAACCTGCTCCAAAACAAGACATCACCATCTTCCACTGCCAAACTCGGCAAGCCCGGACACAAACTGATACACTTTTCATCCCAAAACAAAAACGTGCCACTCAACCAACCCCTCGAGTGACAAAAGCTGGTCTGAAACAACAATTTTAGTCACAAAAGGACTCGTTTTCCATGCTCAGGTATCACTCCGAGTGTTCGGTTTCAGCCCCAGCACACTCCAGGATGCTCGGCTGAGCTGCTCCACACGTGACAAAGGTTGGTTTTATTGCGGTGAAATTTCAAGTGCTGTTTATTCTGGAGTGCTGTGATTTCAGCCTTAAGCCTGAGTTAATTCCAACCTCTGCTCAATGCAGGAGCTGCGGGAATGAATTAGGCTTAACTACAGGTTTCACAGAGCTCTGCTCAGTGTTTAATCTGAGTTAACCACCGTGGTGGGCTGCGGAACACAGAGAGGCTCGAATAAAACAGCGAAAAACACAATGCAGGAATAATTTTCTTTCAAAAAAATCTCTCCAGGATCAATTTTGGGCTCTCCTGATCGGTGCTGAGGAGTTCCAAGATTTGAAAAATCAACTGTAGCGGGGATGAGTGAGAGCACTGAAGCAGAATCCATGCCAAGGACACCCAGCTGCCAGCAAACACCGGGCAACCAGCACCAAAAAGAAAGGTTTGGCTTCTCCTCTCATCACCCTGGGGATACTGAGGCAGAAAATAAGACAGGAGAGGGAGGTTTTAACAAGAAATCCTGAAGGAAAGGCACCGATCTGGACCTGGGCTTCCAGCAGGGAGGAGCTGAGCGCTGACTCTATCGGATCCCGTGGATTTTGACCCCGACTACTTCCAGAGTCCAACAAAGCAACGTGGGTGACCCTGGTCAGAGAGGGGCTGGACACCTGTTGGGAATTTATTTATCCAGCAGGAATCCTGCTGCTGGGCACGCCGAGCCCGTGGTCAGAGGGTAACTGAACACCTGAGAGAGGCCGGATAAGGATCAGCCCAGGAATGCAGCAACGCTCCCCCCACGGATTTTCAAAAAAGCCACAAAACATTTTTTTATCTTTTTACAGCTTCTGACAGCAACGATCTGATCCTGGAGACAAACAAGAGTGCACGACCTGAGGATCAGAGTTCCAGCCTCCTGAAACCGAGGAACACACAGGAATGTGCGTTATGTGCAGCTTCTGCCAAAGGTTGACAACGGATATCGAGTTTCCCCCTCCTCCTCCTCTCCCAAATGTGAGGTTCTCCAAACGTGTTTGAATTTGTGGATCTGCTGCTTTGGAAGTTTTAACTTAGAGGTGAGCATCGCCAAGGCTGGAAGATGAAACCCCGAAACCTTCAGGGTTTTCTAAAGCTCCAAGCAGCTCCTCACATACCAAACCCCAAAACAACAGGACATAAACCAAAGATTCCAAGTTACATTATTTTTTTTGTTGTTTTGTTTAAACTCCTCACTCAGTGCCAATAATTTAATCCAGAGCAAAAGAAGCATGGAAAACCGTCAACAATGCTTTTTGTCGGAGTTGAAGGGAACTGCTTCTAACAAAGATGCGATTGCAGCAAAAGGCTGTCTGAATTCCTAACGCCGGAATACAAAAGCTCCTGAAGAGAACAGCCCAGTTTTGGCAGCCTACAAACTTGGGAGAGTTTGGCACTGCAAGGTTGCAAGTTAATCACTTGCACATTAGTGCACAGCCCGGGCTGAGAAAAGAAAAAGCTGCTGGTGGCTCCACGGGTTTGGGAGAGGGGAAAAAAAAAAAGGATGTGAGAAGTGGGAGCACCTCAAATCCTCCAACAGCATTTGGAATGAATCACGGCCCCTGCACAGAGCATTCCCTGCAAGGGCCCAGTGACCAGAGGGATCCATCCATGAATGATCCCAAGCTCTGTTACACCCTCAGAGAGGTGGCTCCCAGCCAGGGGCTTTAAGCAGAGCCTGGATCCCAAGCCAAGACAAAGCTGAGAGCAAACCATGGAATTTTTTCAAGGAGCCCTCAGTTCTGCGGCGTGGAGAAGTCACAGGCAATTAAGGTATGGTGGCTTAATGCCCCTGCGTTCCCAAGGGAGCTGTGCCCTCTTGGCTTCTCTGGAAATGAAACACATCCCTTAAACCATCCCTGTGCTCACCCAGCGCACCCCATTCCCGGGAATGCTGAAGTCTCCAAGCCTTTCCACACTTTTCCACGGGTTTCACTGTAAAATCCTACAAGAGTCAGAAGTACTCTCACCTATCAGAGATTCCCAGCTGGGAATAACGGAATAACCCAGCCCAGCCCTCCTTAAAACCCTGCACTAAAACTCTGTCACTTCCAGTCCTCTCCAGTTAAAAAAAAAGGATCAAGTTGAGCTTTTCCACAACTAAGAAAAGGTTCCCAAGCAGCTGAAACAACCCCGGACTGCCACAAGCAGTGGTTGTTTTTCCCACCTGGGCCCAGGTGGGAATTCCTGTTCCCATTCCCTTCCTTCCACTGGCATTCCCGTGGAACCGCCAGGAGCAGGACGAGGATTTTTCTCCAAAATGCCTTTTTTTTTTTTGTAAATTTTCCCCTTTAGAGGCAGCTTCCTGATCCACTTGGCTGCTCGACAGCGCGAGCAGGAACGCCAGGAGAGGGGTGGGAGCGGGGACAGGCACTGCTGTCCCTGCCCACAGAGCACCATGTCACGACTGTCGTGACACGGGGGTGCTCCCAGGCCTGGGGAGACACAGCTCAGATACCCCAGAAGTATATTGATATTTCTGGGGGTTCGTTTGGTTGATTTGGTTTGGGGTTTTTTGGTTGGTTTGGTTTTTTGGGGTTTTTTTTTTGGTTTGTTCCTTATTTTAAATGCCGGCTGAAGCTCTGGTGTAACGTCCAGGCACGGCCCCACCACACTGGGAAGGAAAAGACCAAAATCATGAATTCTGGCCTTAAAAACCCCTTCAAGGATGAAGTACAACCCGAAGTTCATTCCTCCTGCTACGCAAACACCACCACAGCTGCCGGGATTTCCCACGGGAAGCTGCCAACTGCTACCCTCCAAGAATCCCCGGATTTAAGAAACTCCTTCAGATCCCCCAGGATCTGAGGAGATTCCAAGCTAAAGAACCGAATTCCCTGATTCCATCACGATTTCCCAGCTGCTCAGGAGAGAGGGAGATTCACAGGAAGCTCAAACTCCTTCACATTCCCCGAGGATGAAACTCAATCCCTGAAAAAAATCGAACCAACTTGTCTCGGGAATGGCTTTGCAGCTCTTCCTTTGGGCTGAGCCAAGGCATCCATCTGGACACGTGCACACCTCAGTGCTAAAATTCCACTCTAAATGTTAAAAAAAAAATAGCTCAGAGGGGGGAAAATCATTCTGATTGGTGGGAGGAGCCAGTTTTAACTTCAGCCATGGAAAACTCTTGGGTTTTGAGCAGCTTTGTTCCATTACAACATTCCTGGCACACACAGAGCGAATCCACAGCCCTCCCCGACAATCTCTGCACTGGTTTTGTGAGGAAACTGAGGAAGTTTCTGCTCCCCAGTAATTAATCTCTGCTGGTTTTGTTATACACAGCAAAATTCTTCACTCTGACTTTAAAGCTACAGGGATCCTCCCTCAGCTTCCTGTCAAATATTGGGCAATAATCTGATTTCCCTGCAAATCTGCATTAAAATTCCAAAGGCCAAGTCCTACCCTCATCAGGAGAAGAAGGAGAGCAGGGGGACAAGGAGCTGTAGCCAAGATCTGCCAGTCAGCCACAGGGCAGGGGGCACTCAGGACTAACAAGGAATTTAGGGGAAAAACCCAATTATTCTGCACAAAAGTCACCAGATCAGCTCCTTCAACAAGGGACGGGGATCTGTTAAACAAGATCTCTTTCCCACAGCTGCTTTTCAGGCTTGAAAGGGGATAAATGACCAATTATCTTTTATCTTTAGGTGAGGGTGAGACAAATTCTCCCCCGCAGAACTAAGGGGTAACGACTTTTTCAAAACCACCACCAACTTCTCCCTCTTTTTCACGCATCCAGGAATTCAATCCCGGCGACCTGGCCGGTGTTTCCGTGGGTCGCCCGGGCTATATTTCACGCTCAGTTTTTGAGAGCAGTTATACAATTACCATCCCGAAGCTGCGCACAATAGAAGCATTAGCCAGAGCCCGACTCGATCTGTATCAACAGGTGCCAGCAAACGCCCTGCCAGTTCCATGCAATTTTCCTTCCAAAGCCATTACGCTCCTTGGCACATTCCCAAAAGCCCGAGACATGTTTTAACCCCGTGGAGGCTGGGTGTGATTATGGTGATTAATCTTTTTTCGTATCTTTTTCATTTAAAAAAATTTTTTTAATATATTTTTAAAATTTTTAAATATTTTTATATTAATTACAACAAAGCTGCACCTCGAGTGTTTATGTATCATAATCACGTTTATGTATCATAATCATGTTTACGTATCATAAACACACTCGAGGTGTAGCTTTGTTGTAATTAACATAAAAAATATCTTTAAAAATCTGTAGTTTGTGAGCGCCAGAGTGCTGCACTCGTACTCCTGTGCGTCCAGAGTGCCACACCCAAGGATATCCCAAAAATCAGTGTGAATTTAAGCCACAAAACTCCTTTTCAGTATATTTGGGTTTAAATCTCCACTAAACTCTACTTTAACACTCCGAAGCTGCAGCAGTCCCTCTCTATTTCGGGTAGTTTTTCTGATTTGACTGCTAAGAAACCTCACTTTTCCTTTTATTTCCATTTTCTCTGTGACAAAACGCGGAATTCCCGGGTGGCTGTGCCCGTGGCGGAACAGACACTCTCTGCTCTTACTACCACTCGTTATCTCCTCGTTACTCAGGAGGAGAAATAACTCCGGGAGCGCTTAGCAACCACCCAGCTCCCGATGGCAGCGGGTGCGCAGTGCCAGGGACAGCCCCGAGGTGCCAGGGGACAGCCCCGGAGCACGTAGGGAACAGTTTTCCATTCGGAACGGGGGTGGCCCCGCTCCAGGATCCTCGGTCGTTCCCTTCCCTGCCGGCGCTTCCTGAGCTGAGCTCTGCTTTTCCACACACGCCCTCCCTCCCGAAGCTGCTTCCTCAGGACACAGCTCCTCACCTCGGCTGCACTCCCCCCAACAAAAAATCCTCTGGGTGCTTAAAAATAATAATAATTTAAAAAAAAACAAAAAAAAAAAAAAAATCAAACCTGTTTAAATGCAAAGACTCGGCGCGGATATTCCGCTTGGAATCATGGAATTCAGGAGCGTTTTGGGGTGGAAAGGACCTTAAATCCCATCCATTCCCACCTCCTGCCATGGGCAGGGACACCTTCCACCATCCCAGGCTGCTCCAAGCCTCATCCAGCCTGGCCTTGGACACTGCCAGGGATGGGGCAGCCTCAGCTTCTCTGTGCCAGGGTCTCACCATCCTCACGGGAGGAATTTTTCCCCCAAAATCCCCTCCCGAGTCCATTTCTCCATCTGTAAAAGTGAAGTAACACTACAGGGATCTGTGAAGTGGCATCATGGAATGGTTTGGGTGGGAAGGGACCTTAAAGCCCATCCAAGGCCAACCCTGCCATGGGCAGGGACACCTCCCACTATCCCAGGGTGCTCCCAGCCCTGGCCACTTCCCTGTACAAATCCGTGGGACAACATCAGTGCAACAGAACTGAAACTATCCCTACAAAACCCACTCCAGAAATTCACATTTCTTTTCTTCTTCAGGTGTCCAAACACAGCCCTTTCCTCCACCTTGATCCGGCTGCTGCATAAATAGCAAAGTTTAAACCTACCTGAAGGAACACCTTCCTCCCTTCCATCACCAAAAATCATTCCATTAATCCCTAACCACGGATTTAGCAAAGCATTTCACGGCATCCCCGTGGTGTTTTCCTTGTGGAAAGGGACATTTCCCTTGTGGAAAGGGAAACTTTTTGGTCTCTGAAGGCCTTCAGCAGCAGTTGGACCAAAGAGCTGCTGGGCTTGAAAGAGCAGAGGCTCCCCGAGAACCCCAGGAAGACTCTGCCCACTGTGAGACCATGGCTGCTCCACGGAGCTTGTTTTCCACACCTCCTTCATTTCATGCTTCAGCTGCTAAAGCCCTTTTTGTGTTTGCTAATCCCCTCCAAATATAATCGGGGAAGTCAACGACTGCAGCTGAGTGTTACAAATTTCTCCAGCACCTTCCGTTCCTCCAGCAACTTCCAGCCCTTCACTGAGCCGGACCCTGCCCTTGTCTCCTCCACACTATCACCTTTTTCCGCGTTGTCCAACACTCAGAACATCCTGCTAAACACCAGTTAAGTGGTTTCTGTGCTCTCCAAATCCTCCCCCGTGAGTGTTTCCTACTGCAGGCCGCTATTGATGCATTCCTCATCTGAGCCCCGTCATGGATTTTGTCGATATTCCCAAATCCATAGGTACAGGTGATGTTCTGAGAAGTTTATACAATATCCAGATAAATAGTATCCAACCAGCCCAGTATCCTCTGCCTGCATCCCTCAGGCACGATGGAGGAGAAGGTGAAGGAATTTCTTTGCCACAACACAACTGGCAGTGATGAAAGCGAGCATGGCAGAGAGATAAGGAATTCTGCGCTTCCGGGGGCGGGGCTGAGCTTATCAAACCATGACACCACTTTGTAATCAGAGCTCTTGGGCCGTTGGCAGCAGCTCCCAGAGGGAGAAACGAAACTAATCATGGCTCCTACCTTCATCTCCTTCCGGGGCATAGGACGCGGTGATGATGTCGATGTCAGCACAGTTCATCACGATTTGGTTGGTTGCATTTTTCACCTGGAAGAGAAACTCCATCAACATCAGGAAGAAATGGGAATTCCCACCTCCCATCCGTCTGAAAAGCCCCTCCAGCATCAGC
Organism: Struthidea cinerea; assembly: GCA_013397865.1. Classification (NCBI taxonomy): domain Eukaryota; kingdom Metazoa; phylum Chordata; class Aves; order Passeriformes; family Corcoracidae; genus Struthidea; species Struthidea cinerea. The sequence goes on from VZTI01005523.1 coordinate 17,525, forward strand.
TGTTTGAGAGAGAATTGGGTGCTTGGGATGGTGAAGAAGAAGGAGGTGTTCCAGCGCTGCTCCCGCGCGTCCCGGAGCACGAACGGTGCTCAGCCGCTCATCTCCACTGTGAGTCACTGAAGGGAATGAACAGCAGGATGAAAAATGGGGCTGAAAACTTGACAATGGGGCCCTTGTGCAGGCCTGGGAATCCAAACCCAATAAAAATGGACACTGAGCCCATCGGCCTCCTTAGGGGATGGCCTAAGGGAGAGCAGAGCAAAAACGTCAGAGCGTAAAACGTGGATCTTTCGGAGATGCTCACAAACACAACCTCTGTACGTGCTCCCCGCTGTCACAGCTCCTCAGCTTAAAAACATCTGCCAGGAGATTCTCCTTCCCATTTTCCTGGGAGCTTCCCTTCTGCCAGCTCTTGGCTCCACACGCTTTGCTTTATTTACCAAGTGCCAGCTCCCAGCGTAGGAATAAACCGTGGGGCTGTGCCAGTTCTCTGTTTGAATGCGAGAGCCTGAATGCAGAGGAATTCAAATTAAATATAAATTAATTACAAAGGGGGTAAAATATTTGGGAGTTAAACCGAGAGTTATTCAGAAATTTATGGCTGAAACCACCAGAATGATCACACTGGATCAAGCTGGGAATCCTGCTGGCCCAGGATTTGGTTTCTAGCAGGAGACAGCAGCAGTTCTCTAAGCAAAGGAGTAAAAATTTCTGTGGCAGCCAACCAGATTTAAACACAGGCACAAAGAAACTGCTTCCTAGCCCAGAGTCAGTTCCTCAAAGCCTAAAGACCTCTATCCCTTTCTTTTTTCCCCTTTAAAATGCCCTGTTAACACCTGGACACATCATTCCAGGTATCCCTGTCTGAACCAGGAACCCCCTGGAGCTGCCTCCAGCTCTGGGATCTCAGCACAGGAAGGACATGGAGAGAGTCCAGAGGAGGTCACGGAGGTGGATGGAGAGGGATGGAGCAGCTCTGCTTGTGAGGAAAGGCTGGGAAAAGTGGGATGGTTCCGCCTGGAGAAGGTTTGGGTCTCCCAGTACCCGAGGAGCCAGGAAGGAAGATGAAGGACTATTTACAGGGGCCAGGAAAAGGGGGAATGGGGTTAAACTGCCAGAGGGCAGGGTTGGATGGGATATTGGGATGGAATTCCTCCCTGTGAGGGTGGGGAGAGGCTGGAACGGATCTCCGTGGCTGCCCCATCCCTGGAATTGTCCATTGAAGCAGCCCGGGACAGTGGAAGGAGTCCCTGCTCAGGGCAGGGGTGGGAATGGATGGGATTTAAGCTCCCTTCCAACCCAAATTCCATGATTCCAAGCCTGTGCACACTGGGAGCTGGATCTGCTCCGGCCCTGTCCGTGCTCAGGCCAGCTCACCTCCCGGGCAGCACAGGAAACGGGTTTAGGATTTTGTTTTGTTTATAAAGCCACAACGAAAGGCTCAGGTGTTCCCCACTTCTCTCCCTGTGCCACCAGGGCCCCGGGATGCGAGCGAGAGGAGGAGCTGGGAATAAATAATCAGTGCAGGGCCAGGAACAGCTCCTCAGTCACCTGGGACAGAAAATCAGAGTCTGCTCGTTGATAAGGGAGGATTAAGGAACTTAAATGTGTGATGTGACAGGCGTTCCCACATCCTTAAGAACGGTCCATCAAGGAGAACCAACCCCACAGCCTGACCTGCACACCCCAACCGGGCCAGGAGTTTCTTCCTAACCTCTCTAACCTAAAAAATCAGTTTATTCCCAGTTACGGAATTGGTTTTTTAAACAAAAGTTATGTAAAGTTTACACTTTCTGAGCAGAGTAACTGCTGGTGCCTCTTCCCAAGCCCTGCTCCCCTGCAGCGGGGTCACACCGAGAGGTGCAGCACAGTTGTTTTCACCACGTCGCCTCTCGATGGGAATTAAAATCAAATTAATTCTAATTAATAAACCCACCCTGACAGTGAAAACACGTTTGCAAAGCACTGAGAGCAAGTCTGCCAGCTGAGGTGACGCAGGGTAGATTTGATGCTTTCAGGAAAGATTTACAACCCGAAATCCACTTTTTTTTTTTCAATTCTGAACGCAGGAAAACTGAAAAGTTACAACACTCCCCCCAAACCCAAAAATCAAAGCTCAACAGTTTTTACCACAATACTGGAGCTTGGGGGTTTCTCAAGGTTTTCTAAAAGGCAGGAAAATCAGAATGAGAAAAGCTTTTATAAACGTCTGGAGACCTTAATTCAATCTATAAATCCAAATCTCTCTGGATTCGGAGCTGAAGCCGCGTTAAGAGCTGTCCAAATTGCAGACAATGTGAGCTGAACAATGGGCTTGATCTTTAAAAAAAAAACCCTTTTCCGAGGACCCAACTTTCAGTGGAGCACTGAGCCCGCAAAATAAGAAAGTTTAGGTTTAAGCAGAGGCAACCCAGAGGCTCCTTAAACAGGCAATTACCTATTTTTAGATAATTTTTTTTCCTCACTTCCCACCAATATCAAGCCAGTTTTACGAGAGCGCAGCATACCAGGAAATATCTAAAGGGATAAATGAGCCAGGAGGCTAAAAAAGTTCATTCTCCAGCTCTCCTACCCAAAAAAAAAGGGTGAAATTCACTGTGCAGGCAGAAATCCTGCCCCTAGATCTCCCAAAAAAAAGGGTAGAAATTCACTGTACAGGCAGGAATTCTGCCTCTAGATCTCCCAAAAATAAGGGTAGAAATTCACTGTACAGGCAGGAATTCTGCCTGCAGATCTCCCAAAAAAAAGGGTAGAAATTCACTGTACAGGCAGAAAATCTGCCTGTAGAGCTCGGCACCTTCTGAGACTCACAGGATTTAGCTCAGAGGGGAAAATAAATTTTTCCTGCTGCCCCCCAGGCTGCAGCAGGAGCGTCCTCCCCGAGATCCACGGAAGTGCAGACACACCTGTGAGAACAAAAGCAAAGCAGAGGGGCAGAACCCGCCCCAGCGCAGTTCACTTCTGACCACCTGAAAACGAATTGATGTCTTTTATCCCTCCAAAATTCTTTTTTATTCCCGTAATGCCACGTTCTAAAAGGCAGATATTCTGTCCCAGCAGGGATTTTTAGGTACTAAAGGCCCCCAAAAAAGCAGATTTCTGCATAAGGTGTAAGCAGATAGCAAGGGGGACATGTGGGGTTGTCACCCTGCTTCACCTCGCTGTGGAATATAATAAATAGAATAAATTTACTTTTCAGCTGGAAAAGGTTAATTGAGAGAAGAGCAGTTCTGCCCAGCTCAGAAATCGGGTGGACCAAGAGGAATGCTTCAAGATCGTAAACTTCTGGCTTTTGGTGAATTAAATTGAATACCAAATTAATCAGAATTCAAACACCTGTTTTGAGGTCAGCCAGACTCAGACACCACGAGCAGGGAAAGGAAAGCTCATCCAGCAGCTGAAATTCCCCCCGCAAAAGTTTTCCATTTGATGGAAGAAGAGCTAAAAATGCTGATTATTTGGCCCTGCCAAACAAGACCCAAAAGTTGCTGTAAAGCTTTTGGTTTTCACTGGTGGTCAAAGCAGGAAAGGATTTGATGGAAAAACCTTTTTAGGATGTTAGGAACAGGGATTTGAATGCCAGCCTACCTGAAATACAGGATGAGGTGCATCCAAAGGGATCTCCTGGAGTCAAAACTGATTCACCAGAGCCCGGATAATTCAAATCTTGTCACATGGCTCCAGAGCCCTTTTCTAAAAGCAGCACTACAACAACCATGTGTGTTTTTAGCAGTTTGCTCTCTAAAAATAGCCAACTAAATTTACTCCGGTTGCGTTGCAGGGTGTGTCTTTTTGTAGGAATTCAAACCTTCAATGAGGAGAGGAACAAGGAGATTTATTAACCTGCACCTCCAGCAAATTCTGGTGGCCAAGGAGTAAAATGAACAACGCCACTGGAAACATTCCCCTCGTTCCAAAGCGCGTCCTGCTCCAGGGGTGTCGGATTCACAGGGACGAGTAAATCCCTTCTGTGATCACTGCAACCACCTCAGCCTTAGGAATTACGGGGCTGAAGGAGCTCTTTTTTGGGGGGAAAAGGGTAAAAAAACCCTACTTTTGAGCTGGTGACAGAAGGAGAGCCCTGAAGTGCTGCCTTTGAAGCACCAGACCCTTTAACCCTCCGCTCCAGGTTTAACTTCCACGTGCTGGAGATTCAAGTCACAGTTCTGGATACCACAGGTATTTATCCTGGACAAGTCCCCCACTCCCCAGGAGCACAAATACTACACCCAGCGAGCTCCATGCCCCCGGGATCACACAGCAGAGCGTCACAATCAACCTTTAACCAGCGTGCAGCAGGATGGCTCCATACATTCCTTAGGCCAGCAGATATTGCATAATTAACCCATAAAAAGCAGCAGACAGCCAGTTAAATATTGCTAAACACGCCAGAGGATCCCTGAGATCCATTAAAGGCGCTGCAGAAGGAGCCCAGGTTGTAAATTCTCCCGAGATAAGTTGCCCTGCGACCGAGGAACACCTCGGTGGAGTTTCCAGTCAGGGATGTGAATCATGCCAGGAGACTCTCCAAGGAGGGGAACTTAGGGGCAGGGAAACACCAGGAAGCTGGGAGACAACCTCGCGAGGTGATCCCTTGGAGCGTTATGAAGTTGGATTTGAAAGCCTAAAGCTGGAGGTTTGTTTCTGCTGCTGGTCACTCCTGCCGGACAACACCAGGGCCACCCATCCCCTCTTTGTTCCAGCCCTCCCAGGAGCCAAAAGCAGAGTGGGGAAAAAAAAAAAAAAACAAACCCCAAAAAAAAGTTTGACCCAGACACTGAGTAATCCGAGTGCCCTGCACTGATAACCGGGCCCTGAGAGCCAGGGCTGGGATAATTAAACCTCAAACTAACAGAGGAATAACGCAAATGAACCATTTCCACCCCACAATCTTAATTGTGCATCCCCACGCCCTCAACAAATCAAGTTTAAATGCTGGAAGATGACATAAGTGGCAGAACAATCACAGGAGCGTGAGCAGGAGACTCTGTTCCAGCTCTGACTCTCCCCCAGCCACACTTTGTCCCAGCTGGGACCAGGGTTCCTTGTGAAACAGTTCATTTAAGGATTTTTTGGGGTTTTCAGCTGTGATAAATGGGAATTATGTATTGTCAGTTCATGTAATTGTTACACAACTGCGCAGACTTCAAAAGTATTCATGTGGCCACAAATTATATTATTTAAAAATCTGGAATAACCGGTCAAAATTTGGATATATGGGTTACCAGAGCCTTCAGAAGCACAGCTCCGAAAGGACTGTGAAATTGAATTTACCAGGAGACAGATTTCAGGATCATTCCTTTATCCAGGGGGGGACAATTCCCTGAGCTGAACACGGCACAACAAACCACAAACAGGTCCCACTCCTTTTTCCCGGGCGCTGGAATCAGCCTGGTCCCTGCTGCCTCTCTCATCTTTTGCATCAGCAGAGGTTTTATCCCCTGAAGATTATCTGGAGCTGCCATGCGAGTGCAACGTTCACTTATGGTGGCACAAAGTGCTGCAGGTTATTTATAGGTCCTAAAGCCAACACAAGTGCCCTGCCCCAAAGCCAAGGCTGGGACATTTTTTTTTTTTAGGGCTCGAAAGCCCAAAATTCTCCACAGAGGGCTGCGAATCCTGTTACTGGAGTGAGTAAGAATGATCAAGTGTTTACTTGTAATACCTTGACTAAACATCACGGCCTGCACTAATTCCACTCTGCTCTTAAAGATGCCAAATAACAAAGCAAACAAAGCACTTCGGAGGCTCTGGAAACTTTTCCTGGTTTTTTGGGGGGTGTTTTGTTTTTTTTTTTTTTTTTTTTTTTTTTTGGTGTCGAAACCTCAGAAGTCACCCCAGAAAGCATCACAGGTGTAAGCACCCAATGTGGATTATTGCCATTATCCAGCTGGGATGGGGTAGAGGAGCTGGCAATCATATTATTATTGATAGGTAATGATATAATTATTAATTATTTTATACTATAATTATTATTGAGAGGTAATAATATATTTATTACCTATCTGGATCCTCAAGAGGAGGCAGCACGTGGTGTTTTCCCCACCCCAAAAATCAAAATTCTGTGTTTTAGCACGAACCCACTTCTGGCTCGATGAGTTTACAGCAATTCCAAAGCTCTCAGGTGGTGCTGGAAACAGAAATCCCTGGTGAGCTCCATCCCACTGCAGGACAAGGTGCAGGTAGAAAGGGCCAGCAGGTCCTTAATTAAAGTAATTTCACCCCAAAAGAACCCAAATGTCTTATTTTCTAGACCAGCTCGCTAAAAATATGCTAATAGTTGTTATTTTTTGTTCCTCAAGCCTTGTACAAAAAGCATCCTGTGGGTGAGCTGGTTGTCCCTCTCCCCATCAAGGTGCAGAGCAGCTCCCCTCTAATTTTCTGGGATTTCCCCGTCTTTTGGGCACTGGGAGCCCCAGGAAACCTCTCCCGATTCCCAGCCCTACACAGGCAGGTGAACTCACCCCTGATCCACTTCCAGGCAGCTGGGAGGCGGCCTCCTTGCTTCCCGGTGTTAAAAGTTATCCAAAATAAAGATACATTCTTTAGATCTGTTTTAAAAACCTCGCCCTCTGGGGTTTGGATTTTTTTCCCCCCCTCCTCTGTCCTGTGGGAACACCAGAGCAGCTCTCTAGGATGTGAACGAGTGGATTTTTTACATCCTGGAACCTGCGGGGTCACCGCTTTTCCCCAGCGCACACCCGCGGTGGTGGGGAAGCAGCAGGATTCCACATCTCCAGGTGGGATGCGCTGCCCCAGGAATCCACCTGGACACAACAAACAACGTTCAAAACGCCTCCCAGCCGGAGCACGACCTGCGAACCAACCACCCCCGCCGGGAGAAACCTCTGCGTATCCCTGCATCCCACCGAAGTTCCCAAGGCTGCTGCTCACCACTCCTCTCCTCAGCAGTGGCTTAAAAAGCCACTTAAAAAGCCGCTGCTCCCCTCCCCCCGAGTGTTATTTTTAACCCGGATGATTTCAGTGATCCCATTTACAGCCCCACAGCTGGAGCAGGGCCGAGGAGCAGCACCCTGGGTGCGAGGACAGGAATAGGCGGCCGGGATTAAGGCGGAAGAGGTCGGGAATCTCTCAAGCCGGCCTTTTTCAAACCGAAACACCTCAAAGGCAGCAGCAGCCCCGAGGCTGGGACCAAACCCCTGAGCCAGGACCAAACCCGCGAGGAGATTTAGGTTTTCAATATTTCTGTCACATGACACAAAGTTACTCATCGCTGGTTGGGTTCCTCCAGGTCCCCAAAGTCACAAGATTCCCCATCATCCCCAGCCTTGGGCCCTCCCCAGTTCCCACAGTCACTCCCCAGGGAAGAACTCGCCCTCCTCTCTACCTGTGCTTCACACCCTGCAAAGGTTTATTGCCTTCTCGCATTTATTACCTCGCTTTAAAACAAGGTTTAACCACCCCCTTCGTCACAGCGAGGCTTAAATCCGCTCACATCTCACGATTTAAAATCTCCCTCAAATATTTTTAAGCTCTCTCTCTGCGCGACCAGCTAATTTTCAGGGAAAAAAGAAAGAAAGAAAAAAAAAAGCCAAAAATCAGTTATCCCTTTATAATTCCGTACCTATCCTCAAACCACAAGGAAAAAAAAAAGACGTGAAAGCAAATTCGGGAAATCTTGGCGGAGCAGCCAATGAGAATGACTGGGAGACTTGAAGGATTTCACCAAACTGGTTCTGGCTCTGAAGCACGAGCACAGCGAGGAGGATTTTTCTTGCCTCGCACAAAACGCGGCGGCGTTTTGGGTCCGCAAACCTTTTTCCCGGCGCTTATCCCAGCCGCTCTTCCTCCCAGTTCTCCATGACACCGAGGCCTACCCTCACCGAGCCACACCGGGGGGGGAGACTTCTCCTTTCATCGCTTATTTGGCTTTTCCAGCAAAATCCC